>QGED01000028.1:0-152977 GCA_004367475.1 Fusarium camptoceras
TCGACAACGACAGGATTCGAACCTGCGAGGCCGAAGCCAATAGATATCCAATCGTGATGATTCAAGTCTATCTCCTTAACCACTCGGACACGTTGTCTGATTGCTTGTTTTTGTTGAAGGTCGAGATTGATTTTGCGTACATATTCTCTACCTGAGTTGCAATCTCAAGTATTGACCTGCCTGCGTATGAAGCATTTGATAAGATGTTATACCACATTATTTTGGTTATTTACAAATGAACAAGAACCTAGCATTTTAAATGAATACTTGTCACGTTCTAGTAACAAACTTGGCGGATTTAACTTGAGCTTTTCATTTAATGACATCCAATCTTCTGTTATCGTGCGTTAATTCTGGCCCTTAGAACGCTTCTACAGTGGTGAACACTCAAAGAGGTAGCTTCCGGACCGTTTGTCAAGAATCGCCTAGTCATATATCATTGCAATCATAAGCGATAATATACTATCAGTTCTATGGTCACGAGAAAACATCTTATGCTGTTAAATTCTTGTTGGATTCTGAGGCTACATCCGAGCGTGAGTGTGTGTAAATCGTGGATGAGGCCAAGTTCATGCATGACATACCTAGGTACTTACCCTATGGGCAAGAACTGGAATTTATAAACACAACACAAAAACGATACATGACTGAATAATGGTATGAAAAGAGGAAGTAAAAGAAGACGTTTTGTCTGCTTCTACGTCTAGGCAGCTTGACTACCTAAAAAAGATCCTTTCTATCGATGTATCCAAGTTGTAGTTCCTTCGTCAGATCCCCAATCCAATCATATTGTTCAAGAGCATCGCCACAGTAATGCACGCATGGTCACTGCCTAATTAACGTTACTCAGGGGCTCATGACTATAAAATGATTGATAAGACTAATTTTATCCTTTCTTTTGAGTTGAAATTGAAGTTTTTATTTAAATCTCTGTTCTCTGCCTGTTTGAGAGGAGTTCCTTCTATCTTCCAAAGATACCCTGTTACATATACGCCTTGGAGGAGAGCATATTTCACCCCTAATGTCTCCTAGTTGGCTTGGTTCAGCATGTCGATGTCCTATGGATACATTCCTCCCATAGACGATGATAATCTTCAGCGGTAATATCTCTGCGACGCACGATAACAAGTCGACGAACCTCGATGCCGCGATCGACTTGACTCTATTTGATCTTGCACTGGCCTCCGTTCAGGCCTCCAACCAGCGGGATGCAGGCCCGATAGCTGAGGAGCTTCATGCTGCATTGCTTCTCTTTGGAATGTCTCCTCGTCGATCAGACCATACTTATGTACATGGTCGAGGAAGAAGAAATCAGGACGCATCTGTCTTCCTGTCACGCCCTTGCGGAAATGTTCTGCAATATGGTGCATTCGCTCGCGGTAGCAGGCCTCACTGCCGGCTCGGCTTTTGGAAGATGCCCTGAACTCTCGATCGCAGAACCAGCACAAACATACTGCAGGGAAGGCGTTGCCGAGATGAGAGTTCACATTATGCTCAATCCATCCAGCTTCACCATTGGGGTCAAAGGCTGCATTGCATCCCGTGTAACGTACGAACTCGCACACAAGGGGGGAAGAAGGTACCGATACCTGCTGGTACGGGATGGAAGCAGGAGGAGACTCAATATAAGCTGAGGATGTTTGAGCAGTTGGCATGTCGAAACAAGACGACATGTAAGTCTCACTGCTGACATTCGACATGCTGACGCTTTGGGTGGGAGTAGGAAGGCCGTGTGTGGCTTCATCCAAGATTATCAGGCTTGAAGCATAATAGACTGGTGTAGGAGTGAAAGCATGCTGTGATGGTTGTGGTCCTCTTCTCGCATAGTGTTGGCTTATGAAGCCGTTTATATCAGCGGCGAGGTCTGACATTTTGATATGACGCAGAGAAGAAGTAATGGGGTAGAAGGTATATCTCGGCAAATTCGAGGATAGTTGTGAGTATATCGAATCAACAATGAGTCAATAATATATGAGATGACTGGAGGTAGATACTTGCGTCGACCGCAAAGAGTCAAAACTCGAACAAGAGTTTAAAGCAAACGAAACAGATGAGGGAATACGACGAGTGCTTTGGGATATCGAGACACGGAACAAAGTGAAGAGTAACGATCAAAGAGAGGGAAACACTTACTTCTTATCCTCATACCAACCATGTTAACGTCGACCGTCAGCACCAGCACACTCCCATCGACGACCCATCCATATTGGTAGCATCGTGTCGACATCACGAAGCCTCTCATTCGTCACCAGTCTCCCAAACCAGTACTACAAACGCCATGAACGATAGCACACCAAAACCACAGGGAATGCAGTGCAGACCTGCAGCCCTTCAGTGCATGCATGCATGCATGGTCTATGTCCAGGAGCCATGTCATGTCCATCATCGACACTCTCGACGGAGCTTCATGCCTGGTATGCATGCAAGAGTCGTACTTGGCTCGGACGAAGCCCAAGATAATCGGCATAGTTGGACAAGAACATGACCAATTGGGAGATGCTATGACGGAGGTAGTGCACTATAGATGGGCGTACTGCGTAGGAAGAGAAGGGAAGATGTGTGACACGAATGAATTGGGACCGATCATCAAGATGGGGAGTTTGACACGGCGACTTACGGCGCTTCTAACAAGACAACCAGACTGCCATGCGGAAAGGCGAGGGGATACTTGAATTGACAGTCACTCTCAGAAGGATTCAGAGCGCGGGGGAACTCGAGAAACCCCCAAAATTGAGGCTCAACTCGCTCAAGACATGGGTTAGTAGGCGATGGACTCTTTTGTGGGATGACTGAAGACAAAGAAACCCTTACTGCCAAAAAGACTCGTCTGACCCGTTGACAAGGTAGGGTTTCAGTCCGAATCATATGCACAGCCTAATTGGGTTGACGTTCTACTGACATGAAGTAACTGATTGACGGTTCAGACACAGACAGCACCAAGGAACGCAATTACGATATACCAATACTCACAAAGGCTTCTTGCACATCTTCTATACCGCAATGCGCAGCTATTCATTGTATTCAGACTATCTTCCAGTCCAGCATCTCGACTAGGATCCGATCGACAAGACAAGGATGCATATGAGTCAATTCAAATAATTACGACATGCAGAACGACCCGCCTATGCCTGACCCTGGACCTGCTGTACTGCACAGTATCTCGCATGCCGCTCTTAGACATTTCGACGCCAAGCAGGCTGCTGCTACAACTCTACAGCTCGAAACATGTACTGTACATGATTAGCCGTGACTCCACGCAATTACATAGGAATTATGAGCTGGCATGCATTGACCAAGCCAAACATCAGCCCTATGTGCGTGGCTTAAGGTGGGTGTTCGGGAATGTGCCATACGAGGAATGCATTGCGAGGGATGGTTAGGTTAGCTTATTCGAGCTGTCTCAGGGTCTTCTGTTCCACATTCCCCTACAAAGACATTGGACCATGTCGTTACAATCAGATGTAGGTACGGATAGTACAAGACCCATATACCCTTGCTAGGTGAGAAACCAATAAAAAGGCATTGAAACTTTTACTCATATTCTTTCTATCATTTAACATAACTTTTACTTAGTACTTTCATCATGACCCCAATAGTGTGAGCTTCTTAACTCCTGTTACAACAGGAGGCTCCAACTTCTTTCCCTGCCCCATCACGAAATCTTGCAACACTGCATCTCCTCCTGTAGCATGCCACGCTGACTCACCCTCGGACTTCTTCTCACTCTCCGTCTCCGACGGCTTGAAAACATCCGCAACAGCAGAGGCGCAAGCCTCAGACACTTCGGCCATGAGTGCTTCCGCGGCACGTGCTCGCTCAGGCATGTTTCTTCGCACAAGCGCAAAGATGAGACGCTCAGTATCGGCTGCGGCGGCGCTTACGCGCTCGATCAGACGACGGATACTGTTGACGAGGTATTCTTCCTCGTAGACCGTTCCCTTGCGGCCACGAGCGCGCTTCTTTTCTTCTCGCTTGCGGTTCTTACTTGTTGCGCGACTGACGCCTGTTCCAGCTGTGCCCACGCTTCCAGCTTTGCCTGTGTATCGTGTGAAGAGTGATGCACTGGTGCTGACGCGTGAGGATGCAGCGATCGAAACATCATCGGGGATATCCATGCCGCCGGCGCGATCTCCTTCGTAGAAGGCAAGAGGATCCTCGATAGCCTTGCGTCGAAGCTCAGCGACACGAGGAACCTGAGCCTTCAACTGAGCCTTGCAGTCAGCAAGGAATTCAGTTGTAGTGCCTAATGCGTCAGCAAGACCGGTGTCAACGCTGGTGCTTAGAAGATCGGAACGGTTGCGTTGAACGACAAGGCGAATAGCATCGGCGAAGTGATAACCCTTGCAGAGGCATCGGACAGCCATATCAATCGAGTCAAGATATTCGAGGTGAATAGTTGCCGCAGACGAGTAGTCTTTCGATTCCCAGAGGGCATCCGCAAGGTTGTTGGCGAGGTCAGCCATGGCCTCAGACGACATGGAAGGTTGCTGCTGGGCCGCAGTGTAGAGACACTCCTGCCAGCATGCAGCACCGGCGGTTCGGTAGCAGCTTGTTGCCTTGGAGTAGTTCTCGAGGGACTCGTAGGCGAGACCTGCCTCACGATAAGCCGAGGTGGACTCGAGGTAGGCGGCATATGCAGCTGTGAGTTCTCGGAGGCGGGGAGGGTCGTAGCGGTAAATACGTAGGGCATCGTGGTATAGGGAATGTTTGATGGTGTATGCGAGAAGCTCGTCGAAGACATCCAAAGTCTGGAGATGACTAAGAGCCTTGGCACGGCGTTCAAGGTGATCATCGATTTCGAACTTTCGACGGAGCTCTGGAAGAGAGTGTAGGTTCTGGATAAAGGGCAAGTATTCACGGGGATCGCGCTGTGATTGTTGAGCGACAAGGAGAGCCAACTCAAGGTTATAAAGACCCAGAGCATTCTCATATAGACGATTGACGTCGACCAGGAAACAGATATGCTCGACAGCCTTCTCGGCGATCTTCTCGTCCTCACGCATCAACTCGGAGACAAGGAGAAGACCATCGTCGAGGGCAGGTGGCGACTTGCACACGTGCGCAGTGATAGTGTTCTGGAGGTTGGTGGCTTTACGGCTCTGTAGGGCACTGAGAAGAGCATCGCAGACGGTGTTGACCTTGGCTGCAGAGCCACGTGGTGCAAGAGACAGGTCAGAGGGAACAGCATCTGTAACGAAAGCTTTAGGCCGCTTTGTGTCTTGATACATGGTCTGAGTGACATCTTCGGCACTGTTCTTGGTTAGTTTGGGATTTGACTCTATGATCAAGGGATGTCATACCGAAGCGATGAGAGGAAGAGATCAATGTGGGCGACGTCGGGGATTTGGTCGAGGAATAGTCCCACATTCGCCAAGAACTGCTCGGGCTGATGGTCGTAGAGGATATTCATATCCACACGCTGAGTTCGGCAGTACGAGAATGCCCGTGCATAGTTCTTCTCATCAATCAAGTTGCGGATACCAGCCACCACCATAGCTCTGGGGAAAACAGTCTCTAAGTTTCCACGGGGCATCTGAAGAACGATGCTCATATTGGAAGGGATGGCAGTGACAAGTCGAGATCCGCGCTCGACACTACGGCATCGTTCGTCGGTCTCTGGGTCATCAGCCGGGACTTCAAGTTCTGATAAGTGTTAGCGAATGGTTATGAAAGACTTCGGTGTAGTTTACCATCGACATCAGCGGACAAGTGGACAAACTTGACCAAGTGGTTGTTAGTAGTGAAGATGAGATGGCTTGGAGTGACGACAAAAGATGTACAGTTCTTGGCTAGGAGACGAGAGTTAGCGTAGATATGACCATTCCTGGACAGGCCAAATGCAACGATCTCCTCGTCAACTTTGCTAATCTCGAACCAAGGTAGTTGCGTCTGGAATTGGACGGGGAGAATATAGTTGCTGGAATCGCCAATCTGGAATAGCTTTCCTGAGTTGTCTTGACCATAACCTGTAAAGGAGCTGTCGTCTTGATAACTGGCTGTAGCAACCAAGTTCTCCTTGGAGTTGACATCGGCAAGAGATGCCTCACCCTCTCCGCTAACCTGCACTGATCGTTGAACAAACCCCTTTTCTTCCTCAAAACCGAAGTAGTGAAAAGCGTCAGCAACGGCGGCAATTCTCAGAAGAGCGTTGTAGCCAGGGCTAACCATCTCGTCAAAGGTGATCTTCTTCGAGAATTGCGGCTTGATGGACCGGCCATTCTTGACGGGCCAAGAATAAACGTCAATACCTTTACGGTGGAGGATAGCAAAAGAGGTGTTATCGCGACCAAAAGCAACGTCAACTACGGCTGAAGAAACCGTGATGTCGAACATTGACATGGGAGGTGGTACGTTGACGGCTCGGAATGGGGTCAATTTGACCGTCTCACTATCAATGACTGCGATAGCACCATTGTCGTGGGGTGGTAGGCATGGTCCCCTTACCGTGTAGAAGATATGCTCGGCCACAACGACGTTACTTGTAGACGCAGCAGCGAAGCGCAGAGCCTTCTCAGGGTGCCAAGACAGACATGTCGAGTTTGCCTCGATCGGCATCTCTTGCTTGAGATACCAGTGGTAGTTACCCATCGTCCATAACTGGATCATATCCTTGAAGATGACTGCTAGAACAGTAGAGTCCGAATTCCACTCAAGACGTATCTTCTCATGAGCATCCACTGGTCCAGAAGGAGAACGAAGTGTGAACTCTCCATGTCGCAGGCCGTTCCTCTCGAAGAAAACAACATCTATGCGGTTTGAGAATCTTTGAATGCCAGCCATCAGGTTTCCAGCTGGTCGCCAACTCAAAGCACTCTCGAAACCGTCGACAGGCTCACTCGCACTATCGAGCTCACCTTCTCGGGAGTAAACTCGGATAACACGACGAGAACCCTCTTGCACGGAGTTGATAGCGACATATGCACCGTCGCCTCTCCAGCTAATGGTCGTCGCACCGTCCTCTTGAGGACTAGGTACACCCTCATCGACCTTTTCAGGGATCGTGGGATCACGCATGGCCTTTGCGCCTCGGCCTTGGAATTGCGTCTCCTTCTTTCCCCAGCCAACGGAAACATGCTTGGAGGCGTTGAGATCCTCGACTGTCATTGTGATTTCTGCAACGGGATCAAAGCTTGAGCCCATAAAGATAACATTATTCTCCTTTGTGACAACGATAAGTAGCTCCTCGTCAGGAGACCATCGAGCAGCAGCAATACCAGCATCGATGGAACCAACAATTTCAATATGAGCATCCTGACCTGAGAAATCATCTTCCTGAACTGTGATGATGTCGCCTCCTTCGAGGACGATACATGTAGTGGCCGAACCACTCAAATATTGCAGACTAACGACTTTGTCGACAGAAAGATCTGGTGTTGGGCTGGGAGCATCCCAACTTGCCACTGTACGAACTGAACTATAGAGAGTCAGTGGTGACTCTTATATGTAGTGCATTTCTCTATGAGTGAGATGGATAGATATATGGACAAATACAAATACAGATACTTATACTTACATCTCTTGATCGCCAGCGACCCTCAGTAACTCGATACCACTGCTCTCCTCAGTCGGTCCAGCTACGCAAAGAACTTCATCCTTCTCAGGATCCCAACAAGCAGCTGTGACATTTGCACGCTGGCATTGTCCGAATCGAATGTTTCGAAGGTTGCGCATCTTGTTGCAAACGAAATATTATCAGGTGAGCAGATATCGTTCGACCAGTACTGTACCGTACCAGTTCTGGTCCTCTTCGGACAAAGCCGACAGGTAAAGAAAGTGGTGATATTCTTTTCTTTCTTTTCTTGGGTGTGAATGAAACGGGAAATCAGCGGCGATGTATTTGCTAGATTTGGAGTCGAAGCCCGAATTCGAGATTTTTTTGCGGTACTTGATGAGGTTGGTGGGTAAAGTAGCCTTGCGGGGTGGTTTAGCCTCTGCGATACTTGCTATGACTCCCAGATAAAGTACCGCGACTCGCCATCGTTGAAAGTTCAGTTTTTTCCCTCCCGTCTGGTTGCATCACACTTCTTCTCTTTTCCGTCTAGATCAGCTCTTTTCACAGGCACAAGCAATAGGTACTCCTATTAATGCAGGTTTTTCTCTTTACGATTCCGGGCCTCGGCGATTATTGTATTTTCCTACCTACCTTATTTTTAATGATCCGATCAATCTAACGCAGCCACTCTTTCGTCGTCTGATACATATACCTGATCCTGTTCCCTTCCTTGATTGACCATTACCTAGCTCACTTCCATCTGCCGTTTATATCCAGCTGCATCACATGCCGATCCCGCTATCGGTTGAGTCCATTGACTTCCCGTCTCTCCGCATTTCATTTGCCCTCAACTCAAAATCACCCCAACATAACCTAACGCTGCCCGCATACTACCTAAGTTAGGCTGCTTCGTCGCCCAGCTATTGTTTACATCAACTTTCATTGACGATACTTTCTCCGCGACGAGAATCATCCTATCGCCATCATGGACGTTGCATACAATCAACATGCCGACCGCGCTCGTCGCAAGAACCGCTCCTCTTCAAGTCTCAACCACCTCTCTCTCGCGCCTCTGACCGCCAAGCTCCCCCTCAACGACGACGAACTTCTAGCCGACGCCATCGCATCACATCCTCACTCGCCCATTCATCCAATTCCCTCTTATATCCAGGGAAAGTCAGCGCCTACGACTCCGCGTCTTTTCGCCCGCTCTCCTACGGCACCGCGTTCACGGTCAACTACCCGAACCCCGTCCACACCACTTGCCAAAAGCAAGTCCGCCTCCCACCTCGCTGCCAGCGGAACACGAAAGGGTCGCTCAGGTCGTGCAACGCCTAAACGTCCCAAAGATGATATGAGTTTCAGCATGCGCCATCGAAATGACAGCGATTGGTTGCTTCGAACCGGCGCGCTAATGAGCTCTGAAGCTCGCGAATCCAAGGGTCAGACATGGCTTATCTCGCGTCAGAGCTCGACCAGCCTAGGAGGAATGGACCCCGATGATGACGCCTTCGAAAATGAGCTTGCCCGCGAGCGTGAGCTCACGAGTCGCCATGCTAGCCGTCGTGGTAGCATTGCTCCAATTGAGGAGGACGCGTCCCCATATGCCAGTCGCTTCCCCAGCCGCTCCCATAGCCGTTCCCATAGCCTAGCTCGACCTCGGAGCCTTCTCCATTCTCCTCTTGAGCTATCGACAACTGCCGAGGGGTCTTATTTCCCCCGTCAAGAAGTCGACAATGACCTTCCCGGCCCTGATTTTGTAAATCTTGATGAAAAGCTTGAGGAGCTCGAGCAAGATGTGTCCCAGGATGATGAAGCTACCGTGAGACGACTCGTTCGAAAGGGCCAAGCAGGTACAGGTACCTGGTTTGGTAGTGTTTGGTCTCTTTTCTCTGTGGAAGAGGACGACGAGGATTCAGATGAAGACAGTGACGAGACCCCACGAGACGAGCCTCAATTCGGCCGCTCTCGCAGCTGGTCATCCCGCAATCTGGAAGGCATGACAACCCTACCAGAAGAGCAGGTACCTCCTCCAAAAGCTGATGAGGGTGGCTGGAAGGATGCAGCCTGGTTATTGAGCGTGGCCACGAAGGTGATGTTTTAGACAGAGTTAGTCTAAACCCAAGACGATAAACCGTGCCATTATGTTTATACAATTAGTAGAGCAACGGATGGAGTAAAAGAGAATGGACAATAAGCGTAACGTGTTAATAGTATATATCTGGTTTATACAGCCCTGGCTTTTCTTTCAAACGGACAGCATACTTTTCGAGATCAATAGAAACTTTGATGCTTCGGTTTACCTTTCTCAGAGACGAGTCGCGCATGATGCAGTCAGTGTTCAGGGCATGCTTTTCATCCAGCCGCCTAGAGAACTTCTCGAACAAATAGAATGTTTCCAGCAAGTTTCTACCCTAACTCCAACATCGGCGCCGTGCTTTGCTGGGCCGGCGCGGGGTGCGTTTCCCGCCCCACTCCCGGGCCCGTTCCGCAGCCCGGAAGACAGTGTCAACTGACAACGAAATTGACCCGCTTATCCGTAGAGTCAATGCCATTACTACAGTACAAGTCGACTGATTGCCACGTCACTTTTTTCTTCTTCCTTTCATGTATTGTGTGCCTCGTGCACACACTGCTATAGCCCAAGCCCAAGCCGATGCAAATAAGAAAAGAGAGACAGGAATGAGAATACCCACAGCATTCATCCGGCCAAGTTATGAGAGCTGAGCAGAATAAGCCAAAACCGGTTTGTGGGGGGGATTATCACTTCGTAGGAGGGATGCGCTGCGGGCCTCGAATGGGGTCATTCCGCGTGGGAATAATAGCAGGGTCTTGCAGATTGGCTTGACGTGAGATATGTCACCCGTCAAGCTTCGTTAGCCTATAGGTATGGTAATGCGATTCGTGTACGTGACAGTTGAGGCGCCCAAATTGGGTGAACTCTTCCAGCCATGCTGAGTCACCGGTGGTTCGATTGTGATATCGATACCGTTGTGCGGAATACATTAGACACAGCAATCTTACCATTTAAGCACATATAGCTTCGAGTAATGACCACGCGTCAGAAAGCTGTCGGTCACTAAGCAGTTAAGATGTGATGGCTTGCGGTGAGGTCCAATAGGCGGGGTACCAGCCGCAAACACAGCCCAATATCAAAAACATCAATCAGGACATGGATCACTTGATAAGATCCTGTATTTAAGTGGGAGCATAATTAATGCCCCTCTGTATGACAGGTGGGTTTTAGCCGGCAGTTGACTTGACTTTGATGTTCGGAAGCCAAGCTACAGTGTATATACATCTCACAACAGTCAAGACTGTGAGGGCCTGTCTAGTCAGTCATGCTATTTGACGAATAGTGAGCACAGCAAGTAATGAGTTGGACAGCGTTTGAACCGTCGGTGGTTGGACCCCACCATCAGTCATGACCATGACCGTGATTGTGACCGTGCACGAGGGGCAGCAAGCAAATTGAGGGGTGCTAAATGAGATTGATCAACGGACCCTGCAGGGACCCGACCCGACATTGGCGTAGCGAAAGCTACCTGAAGGCGTAGCCAAGCCAAGCCACACGTTGACAGCAGAACGGAAGGATGTTGGAGAAAATGCCGCACCGAGGATCACTGCGGTGGCTGGTGTGAAAGACAGACAACATTGATGTTCATGTCGCAATGTTTGAGGGGTTCGTTGCGTTGGCTAGGTCCAGCATCTCGACGGGTGGGCCAACGGGCATAAGACGGCGTGCATGTCATTCTAAGCTTTCCGAATGCCTGCAGGAGCTTGCCTTCCTAGCTTTCCCAAAAGTTGGAATCTTTGTTAGAAGCTCCAGCACCTGCGGCCGAGATGCCGATCGTATCCTATCTGAGTACCAACCAAGACTTGGGCAGGTGGACTGGTGACTCGGTGAAGTCTGAACGTTGCGACTTGTCTCGAGTTCGGGGACCTGACTATGTGGTCCTATTGTTTTTTGTCAAAGTGAGCTCGAGATGAAATACCGTTGGTAAGCGACTTCGTATATGTATAAATTCTTTCGGCCGAGAAAGGTGCTCAGAGAAGGGACGTTGACACAAGGTGGGCTATCAGGTCAGAAGCTGGCCAACGAGTGGAGGAATACCGGGTACAGGGCAATATCAAATTGCTTCAGCTTCGGGTGACGGTATCCTGGACCCCGGAAACATACCGCACCGGAAGATTTCATGTATGCTCTGATCATTCAACCTGGGCCCTAGAACCTATGACCAGTCTGCTGGATATAACGAGTCTCTGGATTCTGGAGATCCTTGTACACCGTCCTTGCATACTGCATCGTTTGCATAAGTTAGGAAAGGCGATTATATGAAACACCGTTTTGTCCGCATTCCGGATACAGGCCGAAGAAACTGTTACTCTTCATAGTCGCATTTGTTGGCTATGGCTTGGTTTTTTTTTTTTTTTTTTGTGGTGCATGCTGTCGTGGACTAGCGGAATAACGTTAAGGCTCGAGTATTTTGCGCTAGGCGGACGCGGTTCTGAGTCCCGGAGAAACGAGAACAATAACAAAGAGGTCGGGTGGGATACCTAAAAGAAGTTTCCGATCGTGTACCGAGTCAGCGATGTTGAGGAGCGGCTTTGCTATTAAGGTATCGCGTGGCACAAACATGGATGGCACTGACTTAATCTGGTATGGCCTGAAGAGAGAACAGAAGCACGAACTCGATATCAAAGACCAACAGCAGCAGCATGAATGATGGATGGATGACGGGCGATCTTTTGCGGTTTGGGGATTGGTGTCTCCAATGGAAGCTTTGGAATCTAGGCCTTCTGCTTCTCGACGGAATGGAACCAAATGATGCAACAGCTGCTCTTTCCCCAATTTTCCCTCTCTCTTCTTCTCTTTTTTAGTGGACTCTCGTACAAAACACCGACGTAATCGGCAGGGCCCCTCCAGGCTAGACTGGGCCCTTGCGAATTACCTATTGGAACCGACGGGGGGGTTTGACTTCTGAAAGTGTACTGCAGCGCGGGCAGTTTGTCAAGTGAATGTCATCCGCTACCTACACCGAGAAGGAGTTTTCCCTCTTTTCCTCTCTTCCGTGAATCTATCATTCTATTTATCCTTGCCCTTTCGCCTACAGCTCTATACAGGTCCCCTCAACGGCTCTCCTGTGCCCCCTGCTCGTACCCTCTGACGCTATATCCAGCCACTGTCGTCAGTCATATCAGGGCAACCCTCCTCGGGACCTCCCGCAAAACAAACACCCATCAGTATTTGACTGGACTTCGAGTTAATCAGCTCTTTTACATCCACACGCGCCGAGTCGAGATTTACCTATCTAGGTACCTACATGCGAGGAATCACAGAAAGCGCGCAGAGATACGATCCAAAGACTCTAGAAGTAAAATAAAGAAAACAAACATCGATAAAGATATTATTATCTCACGACCTACCTGATATAAAAGAGTCGACAGACAGTTTAGTCACCCCACCTCCCACTCTTCATAGGTAAGGAGATATGTCTCTCTCTTCGTCTGCTTATCTATTCTATGTACGCGCATTTTATTCTTCTTTTCAGTTGTGTCCCTGCTTGCTTTCTCAGAAACGGGTAGTCTATGAATAGACATCTATCCTGTATGAATGTCTCTCTTACCTTGTCTGAGGTATGTAGAGGTAGGTCAGCCTTAGTTAGAGGTCAAGGTCAAGGTCAAGTCGAATGGCCTAAATTTTCGTTAATTTTCTGCACTAAACACCATCCCCCACTCACTCCCCCTTGACGTGCCGTCCGTCCCAGTCTCAAACCCAGGCTCAGATCCATGGATGAATGACTGACTGGGTGTTGGGTTCGACGCCTTGCATCTGCTAGGTAGACTGGTAGAGAGCGGCTCAGTCAACCCCACTCGCAATGGCTACTGTACAGTACTGTTGTTGCTGTTGCTATCTATTTCCATTTCCATTCTAGTAAGCTGGTTATGGATCTGGAAGACCCTCACTCTCCATCGTTAGCCCCTCACTTATGAGGTTAACTGCCCACATACCAGCAGCCGATATCACACACTTCTTAACCGCCGCCTTCTGGCTAAGCCATATCTTGAGCCCTTGTTCTCCTCTGCTTGCCTTACTTTGCTTTTTGCTTTGTTTGACTTTGACTTTGGTTTGCGCTACTGAGCTGTGCTCTATTTTTTGTCATTTTCCTTCTCTACACGTCTTCAAACAGTCTTACTCTTACCGAGCTCTCCTCACCTATATCGTCATCGCTCGGATAGCTGCTGCTCCCGTAAACTCAAAAAAGGACCCCCAATCAAGCAACCCAGGTACACACACAACCAAGCCCTTGGAATCATCTATCCGCAACGGTCACTTGTTCTGTTCAGTCCTTTTCATACTTACCCAGGTACCTATCTAATCGCCACTGCTGCTACCTGCTGGAGCTGGACAAGAAAGCGGCAAGCGTCACTTGAGCGCCATAGTGTCGCTTCTGCAACTTGAGACCCCTAGCCAGCCACTCCACTCACTACGGACGGTCATCTTATTCCCTTCCCCTCGGGCCAAGCTTCCACAACACGTCCCGCTCTAGCTTTACCACTTTCAACCTTCAAAACTCCCATCCACTTTGACTTTACCATTCCTCCTTCTCCTAGTAGCTTTGGTTTTAGCTTCAGCTTCAGCTTTGGATTCTTATTTCTATTGTTTTCTTCTTCTTTTTCTTCTTCTTCTTCTTCTTCTTCTTCGGCTGAGTCTCTAACGCATACATAGCTCAGGTGTCACCGTCTCTCTCCCACTTCGCTCTTTTGCCGAGCCCACATCGCTACCCCGGAGCTGTCCAGAACCGTTTCGCATAGTTTTATTACCTTGTGTGCCCGTCCCCATCATAGACAGATACTACAGCCAAGATGTCGCCAGCTGAGACTAAGGTGGGCACGATACTGGATGCGCATCAACTCGAATCTGGTCGCTAATTAACACCAGTCCGAACCCGTTGACGAGGTCGAGTTCGGCGATAACATCGACATGAACACTTTCGAGCAAATTCTCGAGATGGATGAGCCAGGCGATTGCGAGTTCAGCCACTCCATTGTTTTCGGCTTTTTCGAACAGGCAGAGGAGACTTTTGTAAAGATCGATAACGCATTGTGAGTAGGACTTAAGTAGCACCTCAGTCATATTCTGCA
Source organism: Fusarium camptoceras (assembly GCA_004367475.1). Taxonomy (NCBI): domain Eukaryota; kingdom Fungi; phylum Ascomycota; class Sordariomycetes; order Hypocreales; family Nectriaceae; genus Fusarium; species Fusarium camptoceras. The sequence goes on from QGED01000028.1 coordinate 14,639, forward strand.
TTATGTTTGGACGGCAGGAAGATTTTGACTGACCACCATTTTGTCTGCAATTTTAGGGAAAAGAAAGATCTTGACGAATTGTCATCTCTCGGTCACTTTCTCAAGGGTTCTTCGGCGACACTGGGACTTGTGAAGGTCAGGGACGCATGTGAAGCGATCCAGCGATATGGCAAGAATGAGAACTTGGATGGCTCTGCCCTAGATGATGACGAGAAGTGCCTAAAGCTCATTCGAGACTCCATCACCGTTGTTAAGAAAGATTACGACGTGGTAAAGGAGCAACTGGAGAGGTACTATGAGAACAAGGAATAACGCAGTTACGCCACTCAAATAATGCCTCAGATTGAGTCGACATGTTCACGCTCGAACAGAAATAGGCTTTCTGAAGCAAAACGTCCTTGTCGCGCACCTTGGTTGAAGGGAAGTAACGATTTGTCAAATACTTGTTGTGTTTTGGGTATATTCAGGGATGGAGAGGCCGGGTTCATCGAAGCAGATACCCCAGGCCTTGGAAAGGCTTGAGGCTGAGAGAACGACCCGTCAGGTCAGTCATAGCAGGGGGTGACACGAGGAAGTGCGGAACTTGATGCTGTTCCTCTCCTCGTTCAATTGAAAAGCCCATTTGAAGATCCATGATTAAAGGGAAAGACGGCTTGTAGATAGACTTGACCAACTATGGATCTGATGCAAAAGAGAAACATTGTCCTATACAGCTCCTTGCTGTGAAATAAGTTGGGAACTATCACATTGCGAGATCTGTCTCTTTGTATTGTTCTTGATTTCAGAGTTCTGGTGTTGAAGTTCTCCTTCTGTACCTTAGTACCTACCTAGGTATGTGACAGCTCTGATACGTCTCTCGAAAGCTCTGATATAGGTAGGTACCTAGGTACCTAAGGTGGTGGGGTAATCTTGACACAGCTTACAAGCAATCTATAAAATCAGCTGATACGAAGACCTGACATCATCGGGGTGTTACAAGCCAACGTCAGATGCGTTACATACATCGTGTTAGTCATGTTCCACAACTCCAACTCTACCGCATGGCAGGTTATGCGAATACTGATGTTCTGTATTCGTACCCTTTGTGGTTTGGGATGTTCATAAAGTATATGCGAAAGAGATCTGCTCGCTAACTTCACCAAAGGGTTAGAGAAACATACATTGAAGACACTTAGACTGCCATCTTGCCTTCGAAGAACAGCGTATATTCAGACAAGTGCTCTCCATCAACAAGAAGTCAACAACTATAAACATGCTGCCCAAACCAGGTAGACCATCCCCAACACATTTCGTGTGTATTTCCTTGGCCGGTCCGCAGCTTGTCAGAAGCATTGCTGCTTTCCGCACAGAAATCACCAACCCTGCCAGCTTTGGTATCCCACCATCAGCAGTGCGTCCAGCAGGCACGCTACATCTGACGCTTGGTGTCATGAGCCTCAAGGATGAAGGTGTCCAACAAGCAACTGAGGTACTGAAAAACTTGAGACTAAGCGAGTTCCTTGCAGATGCTAAGGCTGGGACATCGTCGACTTCAGAGCGGCTCTCGATTACGCTGAAAGGGTTACATGCTATGCAGTCGCCTGCAAAGACTTCGGTGCTGTATGCTGCTCCTGTAGATACAGAAGGGATTCTGTACAAGTTTTGCGAGCGAATCAAAGCCACATTCCAAGAGGCAGGACTGATGGCTAAGGAAGATAGACCATTGTTGCTCCATGCAACCGTAGTCAACACGATTTATGTCAAGGATGATCGAGGAAGAAGAGTCCGAGAAAGGATAGCAATTGATGCGCGGGACATGGCTAGTCTGTACGATGACTATGTTTGGCTGGAAGATATGCCTGTGGACAGAGTTACGCTGTGTCGAATGGGTGCAAAGAAGATTGAGGGAACGGATGATGAAGCATATGAAGTCGAAGCTGAAGTCGAGTTTTAATAGAAGCCTGGAGAACCCGGCTTGCCTTGGCTGTCTAGGCAATGCTATAGCAAATATCGTGGCTAGGGTCCTGGCTTGGAGAACTTAGCCTAGACATGGACTGATTGCCAGGCACCTAAATTACCCTACCAGCGAAGGAGATGATGGGATGATGAAATACCTGAACTAGCCAGAGGCAACAGACTTTGAACAAGGCAGCCGCTTTCTAACATATTCTAGTATATTACCAACCATTTATTCATAAAACCTTGAAGGCTGACAGCGCATCTGAGGGTATCAATTTGGAATCAGTGAGCAGGCAACAACTTTCACTGTGCCTATAATTGGTCTTTGTAGAGTACTTGCAGAGATTTGAAGATTTAATCAGCAAATCAGGAGTAACAGTCGATTAACCTTGTGACAAATTCATAGCCGCATAATGGCTCCTGTTGGCGGTTTCATTTGATATCAGAACCAGGATGTGATACAGACGTTGTTATAAACACAGGATTAGCGCAGCCTTCAGTGGGCGGCCGCCTAAAGTCCCTAATCAAGTGTCCAACCCCAGGCATCACAATAAGAACCAAACGTCATCAACATCCATAACTCTTTAACGCCTCTACACAATCAGCTGCTTTGATTGAACTACCACTGCACTTGATGCCAGCGACAATGCGGAAACAGGATCGCCTAGCATCGGACCCCACGACTTGACGAGACGATCCGATCCTCTTCAGTGGAGGCTATACACACACCACAATCTGACAGCTCCGCCTCATTACCGCCATGAACACTTCTGAAAAGCGCCGTCCTGGCTCCGGGAACTCGTCTGCCCATACGCTGCGAACAGGCGCCTCGAATAATAACCGAACAAGCAGCATGCCAGCCATGCCGCCGAAAGCTGCCATGGCTTCCAACACCAACGCGACCCCCGAAGAGTCTCATGAGACGAACAGCAGCGGCGGCGGTGCCCCGCTCAAAGAGAAGGAGAGCACGGCCACAGGAGCCAGCAGCACAAAGGACAAGGATCGTGATAAGGAACGCAAGGAACGGAGGGACAAAAAGGAGAAAGAGCGCGGACTTGAGGCTGCTCTGAAAGAAAAGGATGAGAAGATCGCGTACCTGGAGAAAGAGATGGGTATAATGGAACGTGAGTTCCACCGCGAACTGGACAAGCTTAGCCAGAACGAAAGCGAGACAGCGACATTCTGGCAGGCGAAGCACAGTGCATTGAACCAGCAATATTTACGGACGGACACCGAGCTACGCCTTTTGCGCGCCGAGGTTGAAGTACGAGAAGGTGAGCGTGAAGAGCTCAGAGAGGGCTGGGAGGTTCTGCGGCGAGAACTGAAAGAGCGAGACGAAGAGATCCGGGGACTAAGAGGCCAAGTCCGTGGACTAAAAGAATGGGTGAGTAACAGCACGAGAACAGATGGTCAGGAGTGCGATGAGGTTTTTGGTGATGGCATGGCGCGACTGGGCAACGGACTTCAAAACTGGGTTATCGTGAACTTCAGGAAAGCCAAAATAAGTGAGTGGTCCCGCTGCTGGTCGAAAGATCTGCGTCCTAATACCTAGCAGATCTTGAGAGATTAGACGAGGCGACGTTGGCTGAGATTAGCGAGCTCGTGCCCATGTATGAAGAGCTTGCTTCGACACACAAGGTCTACCTTTTGCAGTCCATTGTATCCAGGATACTAGTCGATATGGCCTTTGATGCCTACTTTGTTGGTTTGACAGAAGAGCAGACGCAACAATTCCGGCAATTAGAAAACCTGATTTCTACCTATGGTACGCATATAGTTACTTGTCATGATAGTCAATTGCTAATTTTGGCAGCCAACTCTGACGAAGCCATCAATCAATGGAGGTCTTCTACTCTATCTTTGCTCCATAGAGATGCATCTTCCTTGGAGGAATCAAGCGCATCTGTCACGGAGGCTATCTTAACACGAATAACCCGAATCCTCGATGCTCTTTGTGGCACGTCTTCCTCTGAAGCTCGAGACAGTGGACTGCGAGTTCTTGTTAACAACTCTATCGAACTGGCGCGACTCGTTGCTGTCCAGAAAGCTGTTCTCCGTGTGAGCATGCCCACGGTATTACCGCATCAAAAAGTCATGTTCGAGCCTGAAACAATGGAAGATCTAGGCGGGGAAGACGAAGAATCGCTAACTGGAAGGGAAATCTGCTGTGTCGCCTTTCCGGGAGTAATCAAGCATGGCGATGAGCACGGAGGCCATCTACAATACCGAAATATCATACTCAAAGCCAGGGTGCTGTGCAACCCTGAGCAATAGAACATACCTACTCATAACCCTCAAGCTCGTCGACGGACATGTCCTCAACAACCCGATTTATAGCCTTACACTATACTCGAAGGTTCTTGAAATACAAGGCCACGGTTTACTAGAAAGCTTGATACATAAAGTATATGTTACACAGCTCATACTGGGACCTGTTTGGGCATGCTAAACAGAGGGCAGTCTAAGATGGTTTAGAATACTGTACATTAACGAATTACGACAACATGTCTACTTCTGTCCTCAAAGCAATCCTGAAGTGATAGGAAAATACAAGGATCGGCTTGAATCAAAGTAACTTGGCAGATCTTGTAGTGTGCTTGACGACAGTTGTAAAACTAAACCGAGTCATCACTCGTACCAGCAAGCTTAGATTAGATGAACGTCAAATATTTCCCATTCGCCTCCGCTATGACAAAATCCCGACTAAAACTACCGAAATCCCTACGTACGAGAATATCCATAACCATACCGACATGCATCGCGTTCAAGCAATCTCGCATAAACCTCATCCCAGGCATTATCTCCGTAAACATAATGGACCGAACCGACTGACTAGACATGATAAAACTTGTATACTCGATACCCGGAGCAGCATAACTAGGCGCCGTTTGGTTGTTCCGGTCCCTTGCCGTCGTCGCTGCCATCCTTTGGTGGTGGGGGTGGTGGTTGATCTTCTGCTGCTGCTGCCGCCGCCGCCGCTGCCTCTTCCTCCGCTATCATTTGTCTGAGAAACTCGGCTTCTTCGTCATCCATCTCCTCTTGACCTACTTGGCCCTCATCACCCTCCTCGCCAATGGGGCTCTCGGGAATGATGCCGTTCTGACGTTGCCAGACCTCGCGTCTGATGCGGTCATCTTTGGCTTTGCGAGCTCGCTCAACCTCCTCAAATCCGCCAGACTTCTTGAGCTTGCCGTCCGCGACGAAGTTGATGATTTCGCGGTGCATGGGATTGATATGCCGGGTCGCAAGCTCTTTCTGGCGTAGTTTCTCGGCACGCTCAATAGCTTCAAGACGGTCTTCGTGGTTTGGCTGCAGCGCTCTTACCTCGCCGAGAACACCCTCCTTTGCCGCGCTTTGATCGGAGCTGTTGCCAAGGTTGATAAGACCCTTTGAGAATTGTCGAGCGGTTCCTGCACTAGCACCGGTGCCATTGTCCTTCATCTGTTCCTTGGTTGCCTGTTCCACGAGCGTAAACGTTTCTGAAGCTTTCTCTAGGTCGTCTCGCAGATCAACCAAAAGATCTTCCATAAGGCGAAGCTCGTCACGACCCTGACAGACGTCTTCCAGTTCCTTTTCCCAGATCTTGGTCCAAATGGGCTTCTCCTGAGTCATGTACTCTTCCATTCTCTTCAGTTCCTTGCTCAACGTCGAGATATCTTTGCCGACAGAATCCAGCTGTCGTGGGAGAGGTCGGACACCGCGGTGCACCACGTCCTTGCGCAGATCCTCGATAAGATCCTGGAGATCGTCCACTTTACCAACTAATCGATCAGAGTCGCTATTGAGCTGCTTGCGCCCATTGGTAACGTATGAGTAGCCTGCATCGCCCTCGATATCGGGAATAGCGGCCTTGGCTGTGGCAACCTTGACGTTAGCGGCTTTGCTGCGAATAGTAGCCATGGAGTCCTGGATGTCGGCTTGAAAATTCGAATAGGTTTGACGCATGACAGCCAGATCCTGTCTCAGACTCTTCAATTCTCCTAGGTGACTGTTATTCAATTTACGGCCTGAAGTGAACTGTGTCTTGGCTCCATCAGTGGAGGCAGCTGTGGAAGGTGGTGACAGTACTAGTCGAGCCATTTCGTTCGCTGCTTCTTGTTGTCGGTCTGAGACTCGTTGTATAGCCGCTCCTTGATCAGTTACTGTTTGCTTAACATCGCGGACGATCTCAGTCAAGGACGCGATTCCGTCGTCGATATGCCTTTTGACCTCGTCCAGGGCCTCCACATTCAGAACAAGAACGGTTCGATCCTTGACATCTGCCAAGTCTTCAAGTTCATGCCGTACACCAGAAACGGGGTCTTGAATATAGATTTCGGGAAGATCTGCGCCATTATGTTGTGTATTCCAAGAAAACTTTTCGATAAACGCAAGTTGTAGTCGCCCGATTGTAAGCTCGGCCCTTCCCTCAGGTAGAACAAACTTCTTGACTTTAGATTTATACTGGAGGAACAAGGTCAGATCCTTTGAGGGTGTCGGCGGGGGAGAGTCCTGGAAGTACGATGTTTCGGTAGGTTTTGGTGGTGGTGTTGGCGCAACTTCAGGTTGGGGCTTGGGTTTCTCCATCTTTGGTGTTTCCGGCGCATTGCCATGATCTTGGAAGAACATGGGATCAGTAGGAGGCCCGCTAAGTGTCGCACTGGCCGCATATGCTTCATCTGGAGTCTGAGGCACTGGACTATCTATTTTGGCGGGCAGTTCTGCTGGGGGGTTTTCTTCGGAAACCTTGTCTGGTATCCTCACGGGAGAGTCCTCCGCCGTATTTGCTCGCAGAGACTGGCTTGAGTTGTTGCGATTATGTCGGATAGATTGTCGCCCCTGCACCGCGCGTAGCGATTCGCGGACTTCCTTTCTTCCTCTATTAGGAATAGGCGAGTTTTGCGAAGGCAAGATCGGAACACCATTGGCACCTCCTAGGTGCTTCGATATCTGATATTGAGAGTACCGACGTGAAGCTCGTCGTTCGAGATCTCCACCCTTCTGCAGAGCTGCGAGGGCACTCGAAGTGTTGTCGGGTGGAGGGGGTGGCGGAGGAGGGAACGAATCGATATTGAGTTCTCCGGAAGGCGCAGGAGGCGCAGGAGGTCCTGACGGAATTGAGCTGTCGCCTTCGGGATAAGGTGGCACTACTGGCATATTCTGCATCGTGTTGCTCGAGAGTGAAGATTGTTCTGATATCGCGGATGCTCGAGACGAGTCACGCTGGGCGTTGAAGCGGCGTGGAGATCGGTTACTACCACTCGACGAAGGCAGATTCTCAGTCGGCTGCGCCTCGGGCTGGGTCTGAAATCCATTCTCTAATCCCTCCTCCAACATGTTGGTGAGTCCGCTGTTGCCGCTGCCAACAGTGCTGACGCTGGTTGCTCTATCGGGGGGTGCATGGCCGTCGCGATCTCGAGCTTGTTTCTGACGAAGCTTCTGTTGTTTGCGCTTCAGGCCGTGTAGCAAATTGATGATTATGTCGCGGATCCTGGGCAGATATTTCTCTAAACTCTCAGCGCTGGCCTCTTGGCTCAGCGTCGCCTCAAGGATATGTCGCAGTGAATCGGGTACGTTTCCTAGATCGGATGTGTCAACATGAATGGCAGTAAATGCGCGGCAAGCCATGTTGAACTCGTATCCTAGACGCACGTAGACATCCGACACCTGGCTGTCCGTAGCTTGCCCGCGCGACCATTGTGTCAGTGTTTCCAGGAGTTGTTTTGTTGCAACGAGCAGGTGCGTAACGCTCTTTTCGATCTGCGATAGAGGCATATTTGAGCCGCTACCGGAACCCTGGAGAACGAAAAAGTTAGCATCTTGGTTGCAATCAGGCTTGGGCAGACGTGGGGCAGCAGGGCTCGGCAGGGGCACAATCTTGCCCACGTTGCGGATTATATGCTCACTTCGCGATTCATCCTTCGAGAACCGGCCGATTGTACAGATCTTGCCGAGGCGCTCGATGATCGAGCCTGGAGCGCTGGTGAAATGGACCGAACAGGAACATTGGGAGGTGGTCCAGGCTCGGCGCCAGGCGAACGGCGATGGGCAAAGGCGCGTTGGGAACCAGATGATGGAGCTTGCATGTCGGCTTATGGTTGAGATATATTTGCGTTCGCAACAGGAAATATGTGCCCGATTGAAGTCGAGGAAGGAGAAGGAAAGGTGGCCTCGTTTAGACACGATAATTCAAAGGTCGGGCGCAGAGGGAATTCCTTAATGATCGGATTTCGGAGGCCTTCGAGGGGCAAGAGGCATCATCAAAACGAATGGACCGTAGAGAAATCGCAGAAGTGGGCGTTGAAGGTCGTCCAATGCGTCGCAAGGAGAGTAAAAAGAGATCGTTGTAGCGAGAGTACCGAGAGCGGCTATAAAGGAAGAGAGATGTTGAGGTTGAGTACAGCAAAGCAAAAGCACAGTATGAGGGTGCGCACGATGGATGATGATGGTGGATGGATACAATAACTGACCTATCTGCACCTCATCAGTGACGGGACGGGACCCAATAGCTGAAAGTCCAGTGTGCCCAACCCAACCTTGATCCATCCAATCCACCTAGGCTATGACTTAGTACTGTAGAAGGGACCCCTGCACTACAGCACGTGCCACTGTAGCGCAGGGTTTAGAGCCTGAAAGCATCCATTTAAACATCAAGGCATTGAATCTTTGAGATCATAGGATTCAGTGAGTCAGTTTAAGTGTATTAGAACATAATTTAGATTGTCTATCTTAGACTTTTGCAGTTTAACAGCTAGATCCTCTGCACCAGGTAGTCTGTAATCCATGTATTTGATTCACCCAAGCTCCACTGATTTCCAATCAACGAGAACCTTTCAATAACCCGCCATCTAACGCTCAAAAACCGTTGAGGAGGTGGGTTGATTGGAATGGATATCCTCACCAAACCAAACTCTTGTCAATATTGCCCTCAATCCTGTTTTGAGATGAATCTTGAGCCTGAACGTCTGAGGGCTCATGCATGAATCTAGAAGTTTGATATAACATGATAACAGTTCCAGCAAACAACCCTATACTGATGCTATTGTTTATGCTCGATTTCCCGTGCTATAGCCTCGCTCAACGTGCTATATGGCGCAAGATAGCTGCGTTGTCAGCTAGGGAACGGCTTTAACGCTACAGCCGTCTTGGCTGTCAAGCATTAGGCCGTCGTTTCATGGATCCGGGGTCGGTAGGGCCTTGTTTCATGATTTCGATAAAATGCTCCCTTGATACTAGCATAGGACAGGGCAACACGCGTTGTTGCCCTGTCCTAAACATGTGACTCTGTAGTTGTGAGTAGTAGACTGCGTCTTTATGCGTCTTAACTACAGTACCGAATATCGTCAGCCATATTATGGTTGGTGCTTGAAAGGTTCTACCTGTCATGGAGTCGTATCAAATATATGATCAGCAATCGGGGAGTAGCCATTCCTGTATCAGAAAGGTTTACCTCTAAACCTTAAGACGTGGGGAATAGAGAAGCAACGTGAGAAACCCGGCATTGAAACATTGTCTTTCATGAATTTAGCAGCCATGGAGGCTTTCTGATTGAAGTTTAACCAGGTACCGACTATTTGGGCAATATCCAACTTACACGATTCCCCTTGCCCGGCTTACAACAAGCGGGAACGGACTTTTACTCCAACTTCCTACTCCGGCTGCTGAATATTACACTAAGTTGACCCAATGTGAGAGTGACAGGTTGGAGAGTATGCTATTTTTGGCACTAAACCATTCCATCATCACTGTTTATCAGTATTGGAAGACTTGGCTGCTCAGAGCACAGGTGATGAAGCATGTGAACAAGTTAATGCTACCCCGGGTCTCGTAAGGCATTTTCTCTTTGCATTTTAAGCATACAATAGAGGCCAACATGGCGGGATACACGGCGCCGAGCATCTGCCATTGATGCTAACACATATTGTTGTGATAGCGGACCCCGCGGACATCTATCTGGCTATGATAAGAGACTAGACTAATAAGTGGCCTGGTGGGAAAGGTGCAACGTTGACTTGTAGAACTTACACTGTTGGGTGGCTGTCATCCTATTTGCAGCATAGCCAGCACGTCGAATAGAATACCAGAAGTGGCTTAACGGGGGTTCAGCTGGGCTGAACTTTGAAGCCGCTCCACCCGTCGGGGTTCATCGAGACTCCTTCAGCTCCGGTTGTGAGCTCATGGTCGATACTGTGTTTGTCTGGAAACCAAGCCACCACAATGAAGCAACACGGTTATGGTTACAGGAGGCAACTGTATTTAAACGACGAGAGTGCCCAGTCAACAACAAATATGATAGTCACATAATCTCCCATTCAACGGACTCCCAGCCATACTCTTCCACTTATACCACATACTTCTTAAACAAATAATTCAAAGATGGGCAACCGAAAAATAGCAATCATTGGCGCTGGTCCAGCTGGTACGAGACATCCAGTCAACCAAGAATGCTTTCACTAATATACCTAGGATGCTTGTTAGCAAGGCTTCTTCACCTGGCAGGCACAGAAGTCACTGTGTTTGAGGGAGAGGCTCATCCAAACTTCCGATCCCAAGGAGGTACTCTGGATTTACACACAGCCACAGGTCTGGCAGCTCTCAAAGAAGCACATGTATTTGACGAGTTTCTCAAGCACGCTCGCTATGACGGCCAGTACATGGCTATCGTTGACAAAAGTTTGGAATATCATCTCGTGAAGACCGCGGTCGGCAAATACAACAAGATTGAAGAACGGCCTGAGATTGATCGTTCTAGCCTCAGAAAAATACTATCAAAGTCACTGCCTGAGGGTATGATCAAATGGGGTTACCATCTCAAGAAGATTGAGGGTCGAAGTCTTGTTTTCAACCACACCACTGTTGATGGATTCGATCTTATTGTTGGCGCAGACGGCGCGTGGAGCAAAGTACGAAAGGAGATTGATCCAAGCCTCGTTCCCGAGTTTGCAGGCATCGGAATGCATGAGCTGGAAATCACAGACGCTGAAAACAACGCACCAGATCTGCACAAGCTTGTGAATCGAGGAAGCATCTTTGCCAGCACAGATGGCAACCGCACGTCTATCCAACAGATGGGCGATGGCAGTTTGAATATATACTGCAGTTTTGTCACCGATAGCCCAGACTGGTACAAGCCAGAGAACTGCGACTACAACCCTCATGATCTGAAGGAGACGACACAGGCGTTGCTTGAGACAAGATTCAAGGATTGGGACCCTCGACTCAAACAAGCAATCGAATTATCCAATGGTCGTTGTAATCCACGTTCACTTTATATGCTTCCTGTCGGTAGCAAATGGAAGCATAAGCAGGGCCTAACTCTGATTGGAGACGCCGCTCATCTCATGACACCTTATGCTGGTGAAGGTGTGAACCAGGCTCTCGACGATGCAATGCAACTTGCAAAGATTATCAATGGAGCTGCGGAGAAAGACGACCAAGAACTGAACAAGGCGATCAAGAGTTTCGAAGAATACATGTTTGAACGCGTCGCTCCTGTCCAACAACTCACGTGGGATTTATTACGAGACTGGATGTATACACCTGGAGCGCCAAAAACTGTCATGGCAAAGTCTATGAGCAGACATGTGAGGCATCGACTGCCATGGGCGCTTCAGCCGTTTGGCATTGCGGCTGTGCATGGTTACTTCTTTTTGAAGAACATGCATTTGGTTAGTTGATGGGTTTTGCGGCATAGGTTTAATGGAGAATAAAGTGTAAGAATGAATTACTGGCTGGTATGGATGTCGGAACTGTCGGTAGTTATTATTGGTAGCTGTTAGTGAGATACGTTTACTTATAGAAGCCACAGAAGTTAACAGAAGTACCTCCTTGACTAGCATCAATTGTAGATGTCCCATGTGACCAGGGGTGCTGATCATCCATCATAAGAACCCCGTATCCACGGTTCTCCCTCCCTCATGACCACTTACCATAGCCTCGTGGAATTGCATTGAGGCAATCCGCACGAACGCTACGGCTCCTGCATCGCGATACGATGGATAGCTCCCAAGCGCCGCTGATTGCGGGCCATGGCGACGAAGAAGAGGAGCTCGAATATGATTCTGCCCAAGGGTCCCCCATCGAAGCGGGCAAGACGGGGAGCGGAATGCCTAGTGTATTTGTCTTGGCATTGACTTTCGCTGCTGGTATCAGTGGTCTACTATTTGGATGTATGTATCTATTGTGCGTTATCCTCGTCGACTTTGTGCTGACAAGAACCCGCAGATGACACAGGAGTTGTTTCCGCTACCCTCGTTTCAATAGGAACATCGCTCTCGAACCGCGAACTAACCTCGATGGACAAGTCGATCATTACTTCTTCCACGTCGCTCTTCGCACTTATAATATCGCCCTTCTCGTCCGTTCTCGCCGATCGACTCGGACGCAAACATGTTATCCTATACGCCGACATTCTCTTCATCGCGGGCGCCTTATTACAAGCATGGAGCTCTACGGTTCCCATCATGGTCGCAGGGCGATGCATTATCGGCGCTGGAGTCGGCGCTGCCAGCTTCGTTGTGCCGTTGTACATTGCTGAAGTGGCGCCAGCTGCACATCGAGGGCGTCTGGTAACGCTAAACATTATGTTTATTACGTTGGGACAGGTCATTGCGTACATCGTGGGATGGGCTTTCTCGACCTATGGCTCTCAAGCCACAGGATGGCGATGGATGGTTGGCCTGGGTGCCTTGCCCGCAATTTTACAAGGAGGCATGATTGCTTTTATGCCCGAGACACCTCGATGGCTGGTCAAGGTTGGTAGATCCAGCACAGCCAAGGAGGTTATTCGACGGGTCAACGGTGACGCATTGCAACATAACGCAGATGCAGTTATCAAGGAGATCGAGCTCGAAGTACGAGAGGAGCAGGAGGCGCAACGATCGCGTGATCACCGGGCATCCAGCCGTTGGAAGTGGCTTGGTGGATGGGAAACTCTCGTCAGCGAAGGAAGAAACCGCAGGGCATTGGCTATTGCGTGCCTGCTTCAAGGGCTGCAACAGCTCTGCGGCTTCGTGAGTAACGAAAAGGGCTACAGTTTCTACAAATGGCTAATACTGTCACAGAACTCTCTAATGTACTTTTCTGCGACCATCTTCACAGTTATCGGCTTCCAGAGCCCTACGCTTACCTCGATGGTGGTCGCTGTTACAAACTTCCTCGGAACAGTTGCTGCGCTGGGACTTGTTGATCGCATTGGCCGAAGGAGAGTTCTCCTATACTCGATCCCTTTCATGATAGTTGGCCTGTTGATGTCGGCCTACGGGTTCTCATTCCTTTCGCTAGCAGCCGGAGTCAACATAGCCCCCGAGGAACCCCCTGCTACTGCGGGACACGAGATGGCGGCCTTCACCATCCTTGTGAGCATCATGGTCTATGTCGCCGCGTACGCGCTGGGTCTCGGTAACGTCCCCTGGATGCAAAGCGAGTTGTTCCCATTGGCGGTTCGATCGCTCGGTAGCGGTGTAGCAACGGCGACAAGCTGGGCCGCCAATTTCGTTGTTGGTTTGACATTCTTGCCATTGATGGACCTGCTGAGCCCGTCTTGGACATTCTTTTTGTATGCGATCATCTGCGGCGGGGGATACTTTTTGGTGTGGCGCATCTATCCCGAGACGGCGGGCTTGAGTCTTGAAGAAGCAACGGCCTTGCTGGATGACGGTTGGGGCGTTCGATAGTGTATCCTGATTTAGTAAATAGAAACATCATGACATATACAAACCTAGTTATCTTAGGAATTGACATCGAAAGGATGGGAATATTCGTTTTCTTGGCCGTAGTTCCGAGAGTGTTCCGTGGGTAACAAGACGGAAACTCGGAAAGGTGAAGACCGGGTTATACACGGTAAACCACGGCTTGCCGAGCAAGGATGTAAACAGAAACAGACGGGAAACAGGAACAAAGACAAAGAAAAGCACGGGAATTGAAAGTGAGTAAGGATGGGAATCGCTGTGGCCGAAAAGTTACATCACTGTGCATGTCTAAGCTTGTTCGAGAAGCTTAAAGGTGGAACCACTTCGGCATCACACTCGGCCGGCTCCCTCCATTGGCTGGGGCCATTTTGGTGATTTGCGCAACGAAGCGAAATACGATGGTATGAAATGCGTGTAAGATAAGGAGGATTCTGTTGATGGTGGTGAACCAACAGAAGATGTCAGCAAAAAGAACCCGCAAGCATTACGATAACCGGATATTACTGCAGGGACCATTCAACGGTTAGACAGTTAACAGTCGCAATCCAAGACATCAAGTTCATGCTGTATCCATGGTTCATACAGCTCAGGGGCATCTGCTCAATAAACGACTTGGTCCATGCTGCAAATAAATCTTGAATTCCCCATTGATACCGTAGATGGATCTAGGGGGGCATCAGGGGCAAGGGAATATTTGAAGCCCAAATATGGAGACGGTCAGTCACTGGCTTGAGAAAAAGAAGATTGGAATTGAGATAGTATCCATGCACGGCAATTCGGCCCCGTTGGACTTCTGATTTGTTTCTGTTGTTGTCTTGCTTACCAAGATGATCCGCAAGCACGGTGCATTCTATCAGTAAGCTGGCCGCATCAAACACCCTAACTGATCAATAATCGCTGGAAGGGAGCGAGCCCAGCGGATATAGCATCTATCAATCGGATATAGGACTCAGCTGCAGCTGTAAAGACTCACTGATAGTGACTGCAGGTAGGTACCTAGGTGCTCGGACCTTGTCTAGCCTGTGCGGCGCCGTGCCGAGCGTGGGTGCCGAAGAATTAGTGGATCCTTGTCCCGGAGCAAAGAATTTTTCTCTCGTGGTTACCAGGGTTTGGGTCGTTGACTGACCTCGTTCCTCGGTGGTAACTTTAGTAATGAATGGATCTCTGGTTTCATTTCTCGGCCAAGAGATTGGCACTAGGAATCGAGTGGACTCATTGTACCTTGTCTAAGTCGATTACTTATACATGGTATCACCCTTTGATCATGACTTTTTTTTTCGCCTCTTGTTTCTCTGTGATACTCTAGTTCTTGAGAATACAAAAAATCTGTTTTCAGCGTGTTTATTCGAGACAATTCCCTTTTCTTTTATACCTACTTATCCCTGACTCGAACTTGACTTGTTTATCTTGACCCTTTTCGTACTGGCTAAAGCTAGCGTCGCGATTGAATCCGTCTCGCCTTTTCCCGACGAACCAGCCATTATCGGGTTTTAGCGTCATAGTTGGCTACGCTGCAGCTTATAACAAGAACCAGACAGGACTAAAGAGGTTATATACTGGATACATTCCGCCCACCTCTTTTTCCTGCTTAATTTACAATACCTTTCTGCATCGTCATTACTCTAATACAATACACCTACTTGACTGAACTCCAGAAACTACACCAACGATGACGGGGAACATCGTGGACCAGGAGCTGCTGGACGCAGAGCGCGCAGCATCTCCTCAGCGTTACCAACAGCGCGATAGTGCTGAAATCGAGCGAGTCATCTCCACCTCTACCGTCTCATCTTCCTCCTCCGAGAACTCAGCCCGTCGACGAAGCCGCTCCATCGGCCAGTACAACAGCATCAGCCGTGTCTCGACCCAAAATGACCTTGAGCGCCATCCCACTGCACTCAGCCGAATCCAAACCGCCCGTAGCCAGCACAATGCCACCGTCGGAGGTAGTCTGCGATCCCGAACTGCTTCGCGCGCTTCAAGAAAGCCTCTGCCCAACTTTGGCGCTGGAAAGCCTTATCCACCTCCCTTGCCTGAGCAGGAGCAGTATGTTGTCGAGTTCGATGGACCAAATGATCCTTTGCACTCGCAGAATTGGCCATTGAAGAAGAAGCTTGTTACTGCTGCTGTCTTGGGTTTCACCACCATGACATCTGCCTTCACATCCTCCATTTTCTCTGCTGCTACTATGGTTGTTTCCGCAGAGTACAATGTTGGCAATGAAGTTGGTCTGTTGGGAACTACTTTCTACGTGCTTGGCTTTGCTTTCGGACCTTCTCTTTGGGCTCCTCTGTCTGAGCTGAAAGGACGTCGTTTGCCGATTCTCATCTCAATCTTTGGTTTCTCCGTCTTCTCAATTGGTTGTGCTACTGGCAAGGATATTCAGACTATTCTGCTCTGTCGATTCTTCAGTGGTTTCTTTGGTGCTTGTCCTCTTGCTGTCGTTGCGGCTGTCTTCTCCGACATGTTTGATAACCGTACTCGAGGTACTGCCATCACTCTATTCTCCATGTCCGTCTTCACTGGTCCTCTTCTCGCTCCCTTCATTGGCGGCTTCATCGTTGAATCTCACCTCGGCTGGCGCTGGACCGAGTATCTCGCCTCCATCATGGGTTTCACTGCTCTTATTCTCGACGTCATCTTCCTGGAGGAGACTTACCCTCCTGTCATTCTCATCGCCAAGGCGGCTGATCTACGACGTCGCACTAAAAACTGGGGTATCCATGCCAAGCAGGAGGAAATCGAGGTTGACTTCAAGGAGCTTGTGCAGAAGAACTTTTCTCGACCCCTGCGTCTGCTCTTCACTGAGCCCATCATTCTCTTGCTGTCCATCTATATGAGTTTCATCTATGGTCTTCTCTACCTTTTCCTTACCGCGTACCCTCTTGTCTTTGTCGGTGTCCACGGCTTCAGCTCTGGCCAGTCTGGTCTCTGCTTCTTCGGTATGATCATTGGTCAACTCATTGCTGGTGCCTCGGTCATTGCTATGCAGCCCTGGTACATCCGCAAGCTTGAAGCCAACAATGGCATCCCTATTCCCGAATGGCGACTTCCAAATGTCATGGCTGGTGGTGTCTCCTTTACCATTGGTATCTTCTGGTTTGGATGGTAAGTTACCCGCAAACACTTTGATCAAATAAATACTAACCTCTACCAGGACTGGATACACCTCCAACATCCACTGGATTGTTCCCGCTTTGAGTGGCCTGTTCACCGGCTTTGGTCTCATGTCCATCTTCCTTCAGGCTCTCAACTACCTCGTCGATGCCTATCTCATGTTTGCCGCCTCTGCCATTGCTGGCAACACCTTCCTCCGATCTCTTTGCGGTGCTGGTTTCCCTCTATTTGCTCGCCAAATGTTTGATGGCATGGGCATTCAATATGCTGCCACTCTTCTCGGCTGTGTTGCTGCCGTTCTTGCGCCTATTCCCTTCATCTTCTACCGATATGGTGCCAAGATTCGTGCGAAGAGTAAGTATGCTCCCACTGCTCCTCCTGCTTCTGGATCTGGTTCTTCTGCCGAGGAGGATGAGAAGGAGACAGAGAATGACACTGCTTTGGCGGCTGTCAGATCTCGACGTGACAGCGTTGGCAACAAGAAGGAGACTGCCTAAATCTCACTATCATCTTCATTTACACGTTTTGCTAGTTTGACGACTGGCACCAACATCTGATGACATTATCGAATCATCTACCCTGAAAGTAAGGCGTTTTTGTTTTGACTTGGGCTTGTGAGATGATTACGGTGTAACGCGTTTGCACAAAAAGTTATTTGTTTTTTTTTTAGATACCACGTTAGGAAATTTGCGCCAGATTATATGTACTTGCTCACGATATGAGACGGCTATGGAACGTTTTGTCTTCATGTCATAACCTAATTAATACAAACACACTAAACTTGTAAAAGTCTCGATTCCCAGAACAAACAGTACAGTGAAGTAACGAGGAGGAAGTGAATGGATGGTTGCCTGTTTCTGCAGTATAAATATCGCTTTTCTTTTCTTTGGAAGCCGAAGAAGGCAAGTACATCGGTCTTTACAAGGCTCAAATCGTCACCATCGAGGATATAAAGGACAATGTACTCAAAAGACTGCCTCATATCTGGGTTCATCTCAGGACATAAGAGTAAACTACACGAAAAGAATAAATTAGCCTATTTGTTTCTTATCTTTTCAACTCAAGTAGTAATCCTTATGAGGCAGGTAATAATTAGAGGTCGTCTTATACAATGGAGTGATCTAGCCAGGTTGGGCGAGGTGTGCACAGACTTGAAGCGAGCCCCTGTTCAATAATTTTGTCAACCATGACTCGACCTAATTTGAAATCTGTTTAATCTCATCTCACTCCCCATTTCTTCTTCCTACATAAACAGAACCTCAGCCCTACAAGGCTCATCCCTCAAGCCACTTTCGTTAAAAAGGGACGTCATGGAGCTGACCTTATTTCTTCAAGTGGCCGCCTTCACTCTCTTGGCGGCCCTCCCATCCGTTCACGCCGGCAGCACTTACTACGACATCCCCTGGAACATGACAGCCGGCGAAACCTACAACGTCACAATCGACCAGAAAGTCGAACCGGGCTCTGAGAATTCAAGGACAACTGATGCTTATCGCGTCTATCTCGCCTTGACACCGCCTGGATGGGGCACAGGACCTTCATGCTGGCTCCAATATCTCATCCCCGTGGCCGAAACACAAGTCAACATCACTATTCCCCCAGACGTGGTTCCTGACAAGACACGCATTCAATTATCAACTGCCCTTTTCAGTTCAAAGCGTCCTGGCAATGCAAAGACCGGGTTTGATTACAGTGGGAGGTCGATCATTCTCGGGGCGAATGGCACTTGGGGCAAGGCCGAGTTGGATGGACGGAGCATGGGCAGTGCTGATGATGTTTCATGCTTGGCCTATAGCTGTGTTAGGGATTGCTATGATCAGTATTGGAAGGGAGACAAGGATGATGACACGTTTTATGAGAAATCCCATGCTTGTTCGCGGGCTTGTACAAAGGATTTAAACCCATCATTATCAAATGCCATATCTCTGAACGGGGTGTCGATTCAGAACGTGTTGACAGTGGGAATGGTCGTTGGTTTTGTTCACTTAATAGCTGGGGCATTTTAGCGACTTAGATTTTGATCATTTCATAATACATTAAGAAGACCAACAGTTAGATACTTAGACTAATGATAAGCTGATTGGAAAACCCAAGTCTACTATTCTGCAGACTTCGAGCTACTGCTTCACTTCTTATACAAAGCTCGCAAAGCGTCCACCAACTCCTGTTCTCCCACAATAGTATCCTCGTCATATTTAGCATTCTTACCAATAACACCATCTCCCAAGCTAGCAACTGTCATTTCCTTGAACTCCTCAGCATGAGCTTCCGGGACAATCTGCTTCCAATAATCATGCAGCTGATCTTTCTCGACAAGCTTTAATTCAACCGTCTTCCCTGTGATTTCCTCCACTACCTCTTTGAGATCAGAAGCGCCGTAAGCTCGTGGGCCGAACAAGTTATAGTAATGTGGGCTCGGCTTGGCGGGTGACGAGAGGAGGGAGTTGACGCAGTTTGAAGCTACGTCTTTGAGTCCGACCTGGAGCGTTATGTCAGTATTGATCTTCTTTGTATTTACTCCGAATTAGTTACTTACCATGGGAATCTTATATTCAATGGGTGTAATCCAAGAGTATATGGTAGGATTGTCTTCTTTTGCTGCGTCAAGAAGAGGCGCAAAGTCTTCGAAGAAATAAATTGGTCGGATAATTATGACCTCTGGCACAGTATCTTTCAAGATTTCATCCGAAATATGGTTCAAACACAAGACACCCTGATAAAGTAGCATGGTCAGCGTGTCACTTAAACATATGAAAGGGTTTCATAGACTTACGATGCCGCTAGAGTTATGGGATCCAATAGCTGATAGGATAAGAAGTCTCTTGATGTTCGCCTTCTTCAGAGCATTCTTCACGTTGGTAGCGGTTCGGGTTGCCCATTCTGCCTGATCTGTTCCATCCAAGATAGGAGGTGGGATGTAAAAGACGGCGTTTGAGCCTGTAAAATCAAGGCTATCACCATCTCCAACGTCACCTTTGACGGCTTGGAAGTTTGAATTCTTGAGGAACTCTGGTGGAGCTTTGGCTGGATCTCGATAAATAGCCCTGACAGAAGGCTTGCTATCAGAGGATAAGAGAGCGCGGATTGTTTCTCGACCAGCTTTGGTAGAGGCTGGGAGGACGGTGATGTGAGGAGACATGGTTGTGGTGTTGATAAATAGACGTTTAACTGTATTGATGAATTGATCTGATATTAAGTCTTGAGAGGACAAAGACAGTGACTTATATAGAAATTCCCCTGGCCTAGAGCATCTAAGAATCTTATGTCAGATCTCAAAAGAAGACATTCGAAGTGACTAATTAGACTACACGATCCTTCACAGATCAAGAAATCAAGTTGGTGCGGACAAAGGCGGACTTTGAAAGTCCGAATCAGCGAGAGTCCGAAAGGATGCAGCTGAAACTCATCAGAGTCTTGGCCTTGCGGATCCCGGATAAGCATGAATTCGATGTAGATCTGCAGGCTTACAAATACTCTACCGCTGTCAACCGAACTCTATGAGTACTGTAGAGGATTACTAGGTAGAAAGGATCCTACACACCCTCTCTTATGTTTAATGTGTGAGAACCAAGTTTAGAGAAGAGGCACAGCAGGACAGTACAATTAGTGTTCATAGCAGTGAGGACATGGCGTTTCAGTTTACTGTCAGAATGGACCAGTTCAGTGAAATCTTGAGATTTCGGATAAGCAAAACACCAATTGATCGACCACCAATCATGGGGAATACCGACTCACCATGGGAATGTGCATCACTTTCAGCAACCCCGCATCGATATACAAATACCAATGTTCTTTACTATAATTCTTTCTCAATCAAGAATTCGATTCAACAGATTTATAATCACTCAAGATGTCACCATCAGCTACCGTCGCTACCCCTGGTCAATCAATTCTAAACACAGCCAAGGCCCAGGATGGTTCAGTAAAGCGTATTCACAAGATCCCCGTCTTCGCCACTAAAGAGGAGACTCGAAAATGGCAGCTGGAGCAAATGGCAGCGGCATTCCGAGTGTTTGCTAAACTCGGGTATGCAGATGGAAGTAGTGGTCATATAAGTTTACGAGGTACAATACAGGATAACTCTTCTTTGAGACAAGTCTAAATTAACAATGTATAGATCCTGTTGATCCAGACACATTCTGGATAAACCCCTATGGTGTCCACTTTGGCCTTCTCACAGTCTCGGATATGGTTCACATCGACAACAAAGGCAATCGTATAGGAGGCGCAGAGAAACCAGTCAATACAGCTGGCTTCATTATCCATGAAGCCATCCACAAACGACGTCCAGACATAAATGCAGCCTGTCATCTTCACAGCCCCTACGGCCGCGCCTGGTCAACATTTGGCAAGCCCATCGAGATGATCAACCAAGACAGCTGTATGTTCCACAACGATCTCACAGTCTACACTAACTTTGGCGGTGTTGTCTTTGCTAAAGAGGAGGGAAGTCGACTTGCTGATGCGCTGGGCGATACTAAAAAGAATATTATCTTGCAGAACCATGGACTTCTTACTTCGGGAGGAACTATTGGTGAGGCAGCAGCTTTCTTTATTGCATTGGAAAGGGCATGCCAGGCTCAGTTGCTTGTGGAAGCTGCTGTAGCTCCCGATGGATCACAGTTGAAGAAGACACTGGTGAGTGATGAGGAGGCGCAATATACCAAGGACAATACTGGGAGTCCCGAGGCCATGTATATGCAGTTTGAGCCTGAGTATCAGATAATGCTGAAGGAGTCCAAGGGTGACTTTCTACTATGATAGTACGTATATATAGTATCGGGCCAGAATCCTTTCTAAAATAAGGTTGCACCTGAAATCAAGAGAGAATCGTTCACGAATTGTTTCTCCTCAGTTCGGGACATCGGGCCTTGGGGTAAATCCTTCGGTAAGTCTACCACAAATAGCCATAAGGCTCACAGTAACTTGGCAGGCCAGGTCGTATTATACATTTTACCCAGCTTGGCAACTCGTATATATCCTGTTAGTGGTGCCAATAGGTGAGGCATATAGTATATTGATGTGCTTACAGGGACATATATGACATAGTTTAAATACAAGCTGAGGGGTCGTCTTTTGATGATATCCGTCGCAAGTCTCATCAATCTTACAAGATAACCAACGATGCGGTTCGCTCACTTGTTTCAGTCCGCTTGTGCATTCTTAGCTTGGCCGCAAGATGTTCTATCTGCCAAAACATCTCAGCCAACTGTCACTGTAAAGA
Organism: Fusarium camptoceras; assembly: GCA_004367475.1. Classification (NCBI taxonomy): domain Eukaryota; kingdom Fungi; phylum Ascomycota; class Sordariomycetes; order Hypocreales; family Nectriaceae; genus Fusarium; species Fusarium camptoceras. Next base: position 36,587 of record QGED01000028.1, read on the forward strand.
ATGGCACATACGCGGGTGTCTATAACAAGCAGTACGATCAAGACCACTTTCTCGGTATTCCTTTTGCTCAGGCAAGTCTGAAAGCCACTACCTCATCCACCATAACTAACTCTTGCCTAGCCCCCCGAGAGATTCTCAGTAGCCCAAGGTCTCAATGCTTCATGGAAAGGTGTCCGAAAGGTTACCAAACTCTCAGTCCACTGTTATGGCTTCGGATCTGATCAAACCGGCTACGAACAATCCGAGGATTGTCTCTATCTCAACATTGTCCGGCCTTCAAAGGTGAAAAAGGCTGCTGACCTCCCCGTGGCTGTTTGGATCCACGGAGGAGGCTTATTACAGGGCGGTGCTTCGGATAAGAGATACAATTTATCTTTCATAGTCGAGCAAAGCGTTGCCGTTGGGAAACCCATTGTCGCTGTTGGTCTTAACTATCGTCTTGCTGCGTTGGGTTTCATCGCTGGTAAAGAGATCACGAAAGAGGGAGCTACTAACATTGGTTTTCGCGATCAAAGGCTTGCGCTTCGTTGGATTAACGAGAACATCAAGGCTTTTGGCGGCGACCCTGGTAAAGTAACTATTTGGGCAGAAAGTGCTGGCGCTGAGAGTGTTGCGGCTCAAATTTTTGCTTATAATGGTAATTCAATAATAGCACCTAGGTTACCCTCTTAATGCTAACGCTGATAGGACGCAACGATGGGTTATTCAGAGGAGCAATCGGCCAGTCTGGGTTCGGAGCCCCTCTTGGTCGATACCCTGGTGGTTTCAACGCAACTCAAGCAATGCAGGCTACCTACGACCGCTTCGTTACCAAGGTTCCATCATGCGCTGACTTGGTAGGATCAGGGAAGTCTCTACCTTGCCTGCGAAAAGCTCCTATGAGCGAGATAAGCGCTGCCATATTAGCCGTCACCACGACCCGTCGTGAATGGGCTCCAGTCCTAGACGGAGACTTTTTTGCAGATTATACCACCAACCAGTTATCCAGCGGCAACTTCGTCAAAGTTCCGATTCTCATTGGTGCCAACACAGATGAAGGTGTTTCCTTTGGTACAGGCAGAAATGTTAATACTGATGAAGACATGAGGGATGCTCTTAGCTATATCATCCCACCTCAAGTAAAAGACACCACAGGAAAGAGTGTTGATGAACTCACTAATGAAGCCATGGAGTTGTATCCTAACGATCAAAGGGTCGGAATACCATCCTTGGAGACCTGGCCACATGTCATCAAGCCAGGTGACGAGTACGCTGAAAGATTTGGGCTTCAGGCTCGTCGATCGAATGCTTTATTCGGAGACTTTGCTATGCACTATCAACGGCGGCGTGCGAACAGGGTCTGGGCAAAGCATGGTGTTCCTAGTTATGGATATCGCTTTAACATAAAGCCCAATGGACAGCCACCACATGCTGGAGTGGCACATTTCCAAGAGGTAAGCATACTTCCCCGGGTCCTTCCTGTATCTGTACTGACTGCGCAAGGTTGCTTTCGTGATGTACAACCTCAATGGCGAGGGATACACAAGCGACCCTCTTGGTGGTGAGGCATCATACCAAAAGGCTACTAGGGCAATGGCCAAGAATATCAGCACTGCATGGATCAACTTCTTCAATACTCTCGACCCCAACGGAAAGAAGGGAGAAGAGCTTTTCAGTGGTGAGAAATGGCCTATTTATAAGTCGTCTGGTGGCTCTGATGGGGAGTCTATCGTCTTCAACATTAATGGCTCTCACATTGAAGCAGATAATTGGAGATCTGACGGTATGAATTGGATGATCAAGCACGCCTTGGACGTTTTTGGAAACTAAAGGCAGTCCATCAACTCTCGTCATATAACAAGTATCAAGTTAGATGTCATGTTTTCGTCTATATCTCGAGTGGTGAAAACAACATATCCCTAGGTCTGCTATACATAACTCACTTCGTAGCCTTCCCAATCGCTCAAAAGCACTAGAATCGATTTCGGATCCAATTTTCGCCTAGAGTCTTCCTCCCACATCAGCTTCGGTGACAGGAGCCTGAGGCCATTACTGTCTCGACACATTTTCGTCAGTACTCTTCCCATGCCCATCGTACCTCTTATTTGCCACTCCTTCGTCTTGTCAAGATTCTGCTCTTTTTCTTCTTCGTTCCAGTCATTCTTTTTGTTCAGGAAGGCGATTATCATGGCCGCCATGCCCACAGCGATTGGTGTCGAGACTGATGTGCCGCTCATCCTGCGATATCCGCCGCCTGGCCAATGACTAGATATATCTACACCAAAGGTGCCGAAGATTGGGATCTTCGTATTTGCGGTAGGACTGAACCAGGCAAGTTTATACTGTTCATCAGTTGATCCCACGCAGTTGGCCAGTCGGCGATCACGCGCCGGCCAGGCTACGGCACGAATATCTCCATGATTTGCTGCTGCTGCGAAGACACAAATTCCTTGGTGGCCTGCTTTAGTTAAAGTTTGGACAAGTTCGAGAGAGCCTTGTTCGCTAAACCCAAGTGACATGTTGACAATGTTGACTCTGTTTTCTATGGCCCATCTGAGCGCCTAGTGTATTGTTAGTCCGAGTGAAAAATGGGCTGCGATGATATCTAGATACCTCTCGGATTGGATGAGCCTGCTTTCCACCTCTTTTTGGCGCCTTCTTCGGGTTTCCTTCCTTATGGTCTGGTTTCTGTGAGCTGCTCACTTTGGCAATATACAGTTCAGCACGCGGAGCAATGGTCATGATCAAGCCTGCGATATGAGTACCATGGCCGTCTTCATCGGTCACATCGTCGTCAGGTCCATCCGCAAAGTTCTTGCAGGCCTTGATTCTCTTGCTCTGTATCTCTTCTGGATATCCTGAGGCCTGTTGCTTTGCTCCTGTTTTTGTTCTTCGTCTTGCTGGTTGGCTGAAATCGGGGTGAGTCAGATCTATTCCAGTGTCGAGTATGGCGATCTTCACCGGCCCAGACCATTTATCGGTAGGCCTTTCCACATCGTCGTCGGGATGCCATACAATTCGGTTATACCATGTTTCCTCCAAGGTCTTGAGAAATGCCTCGAAATTCTCCGAACTAGGTTTGTCAGCGACGTCCCCGATATAGAATCTGCAAACGAACTTTTGGGGTGCGGGTGTAGACTGTTCGTCCTTGCTTTTTGCATCTCCGACTGCGTATAATTCACCTGTCCTTATGAGATTCTCTTGTATATATTATACTTACACTGTTGGGGGTGCCTACCTGTGTCTTCTGCAACATCCCTTGGCCCTGGAGAGGGTGTTCTGCACTGCGGCCTCTCCTTTGGGGGTGCCAAACTATTATTGTCTTCCAGTTCCTTATCATCACGATCAATTTCGGAAGGATTGACGTGTCTGGCAGGTAGCAGCATTGGAAAGCGGTGACCGTGCTGTCTAGCAATCTTCCATGCATTTTCTCCGCTCTCGTTTGTTACTGAGCGACTTGCACCATGCTCTAGTAGGACGCGACACGTCTTCTTATGGCCCTTCTCAGCAGAAAGCATTAATGGCGTGTAGCCTGTCTTGGTTTTACAATCAACCTCGGCTCCATGCTCAAGAAGAACCGCAACGCACTTCTCATGTCCGGCCCTGGCTGCAACATGAAGAGGACACCAGCCATTTGGTAAAGTTGCTTCCGCTGCGTGCGGGTCGATATGCAGAAGATAAGCAACAGCCCGGTCAAGGTCTTGCAATATAGCCCAGTGCATTGCGGCAACCAGATCAACTGGTATCCCGGGTCTGATATGCTGATCCAAGAAGTCCCCAAATTCTCCTTCTCTCTTAGCGCACTCGAATATGTGGGCAAACTGCTCGCGATCATCCTGATTCAGATTTTCAACGAGATCGAGAGGCGACTTTCCATTTTCGTTTTTGACTGTGGGAGACGCTCCATGAAAAAGCAGAAGAGCAGCCGAAGATGCACAGCCGGAACGAACAGCAAGATGCAAAGGAGTATTGCCGGTCGTGTTCACAAGCTTGGGATCTGCTCCATTGATAAGAAGAGTCAATATGAAGTCGGGAGAATGTATGTTTGCAGCAACATGTAGTGCGCCTCGTTCACTAGTCTTCTGATCCGTCTGAAGATTAATGTCGGCTCCCTTTCCCACCAAAAGTTTCACAATTTCGAGATTCCTAGCTTCAGTTGCAAAAATGAGAGGAGTGAGTTGGCGAAAGCTTCGCGCATTAACATCTGCTCCTTTGTCGAGAAGGTTCTTGACTACCAATGTGCGCTCATTCTCACAGGCGTTGTGTAACGGAGTGCGCCAATTCTTGGATCCGCTACGACTTCTTGCCTCGAGACAGTCTTTTGGATACAATTTTAGCAGTTCGATAGCGATATAAACTCTCTTCTCGATAATAGCTGCGTGGATAGCATCACCACGGTCTTTTGGTCGGTTCTCAGGGTCAAATTTATGGCTACGTAAGAACTGCTTATAGTCTTCGGGCTTCATGGTTGCGAACGATGAGTTTGGTTCACCACGATTGTTCTGGGGCCATCAGCTTATTATAGGCGGGGAATTACAACCAACCTATGATTCGAGCGAGGCTTCGGGCGCTTTTAATTAGAAAGAAGATCCTCGTCGAAATTCAGCTGCGCTGCGCAGTAACGTCATTGGCGCTGACGGTGTGACCCATTCCTTGCCAGTGGTGGACGATCGTTATGTGATGATTATATATTGCAGAACATTCCCTACTTGTTGGGCTCCAAAACTGGTCATAACCATTGCGAGATGGCATTCAGCGATAAGTCGAAGAGATATTGGATCATTCCACAAGAGTGCCTTTCTCCAGACGATCTAGTCCTTGGAAGCATTCTCAAATACCCCAACGATCCGATTGACATCCTCAACCGAAGAAAGGTCGAGCCAGTTGACCCCTTGGACATTACCAGCGAACGAGAACAAGTCACCAAGAGTTTCACCGATGCATTGAACACTGGATTCGGCTCCAAAGTAGGAGCATCTTCTGTCCTCGCTGCTGTGTTGGGCGCTTCACCATTCATCGAAGGGAATTGGACCAAGGGCACATCCTTCACTATTGAGGCAACAAATGTCCGGGCGCAACACTTCACTCCATCACCGTCTTATGTCAACAGAGCATTACGCACACGGCATGTCGATGCCTTTGTTCGCGAGTCTTTCTTCTATGCTCCCATTTACATGGTCGTCGGAGTTACAGTTGCGAAAACAATGTCACGCAAATCAGAACGATCTCGCGATAGAGGTGGTGGTGCAGGTCTAGGAATAGGGCCGCCAGGTCTAGGGCTGGAAGTATCTGGAGAGTTGACGGCAAACCACGAGACACAATCATCCTACCACGACTCAGTCGAGGAAGATGTCGTTCTAGCGTATCGTCTCCGAAGATTTCGCTATTCCAAGAGAAAGGATGGGTTCAAAGAGAAAAAACAAGACGAGATCAGCCATGTTCATTATAGCCTGCCAGAGAAGATGTTGAGATCTGGGGACCCGATTGAAGAACTTGCGGAATCGGTAGAGGATGAAGAGGATGAAGACTCATATGTTCCCGCCTTTTCTTACTTCGAAGGAGATGATGTTGTCGCTTCGGATGTAGAAATGGCCGGGTTTGTGGAGGGGGGTACAGATGAGGAGGATTCTGGTGCTTCTTGAATGAAACAGCCTGTATCAGCTTTACGACTAGGAAGTGGAAGACATAATTATCTATGTGATCTCCAGTGCCAATATACATTTAATCACACTATCGTATCGAAGCCATGGTCTATAATCAATTCTCGGAATCACACTGTATCATAATCATAGTGGCCGTTTCTTTTACCCGGGTGTCGAGGGTACCACAAGCCTGGGATACTCTTAACTTGAAGATTTCATAACTCAAGTGACTGGAACTCAAAGTCCAACGTCCGAACTCAAGGGATTTCATCTTTAGTGGATTAAGTGTTGACTCTTCCCCAGTCGGTGGAACTCCAGAGGATTCACGGACTCCCGATCTGGTAACTAGAAATCTATTTATACTACCCCATGTAAATCCAAGAACTAAAGTTCCCCCGACTATCTATTGCTTATCAATCACTCCTCTATAAATACACATTCAGTACGAGTATTGTCGTCATGAACTTGACATATTATACGAAAACCGTCTTCTCATATCTTGAATATTCTCATTCACTCGACATGTCAGCCAGTCAAAGTACAGCTGAGGTTACCTACAAGGCAGGCTGCCATTGTGGTTATATTGGCCTTTCTGTGACATTGTCACCTCCTCTGCCTGAGCATCTGGTTACAAACTGCAATTGCTCTGTCTGCCGTCGAACAGGTTACCTTCTTGTTTGTGAGATTCACCCTCACGATACCTTCGTTTGATGCTGTATGATGTAGAAGCTAACCTATACCTCAGACCCAAAGTACGAGAAAGTTGAATGGCACAACGACTCAGATAAACGAGTCGCTAGATACTTGTTCAATACTAAAACTCGTGATCACATGTTCTGCCCGAAATGCGGTGCCAGTATTGGTATTGATTTTGGCAAGACACGACCAGATGATCCTCTCTATGGTATCAGCGTATGTATAGCGAACCTTGGGTTTGAACCCGAACTGACAGTTTACAGGTTCGACAGTTCAATAATATTGACCTAGACTCGCTTCAATATGAGAAGTTTGACGGTATGCATAAGCTAGGAAATGGCGTTGATTTATCTGGCACGGAAATCGACCCAAAGACAGGCGAGCCACTTGTTTCTGCTTCTACTTGAATGTTTCTATCCAGTGCCTGAAACAAGAAGGAGTGTGAACTGCTGTACTGGTCTCAGACAGTAGGACAGGGCAGGGCAGGGCAGGGGTCAAGAAAGAACACCAATGAATGATCGAGATGACAGCTGAAGGCTTACTTGTTTCCAAGCCATTTACGCAAGCTTTTTGAAGGTGGGGATGGGCGATCGTATCATGGATGCTTTGTTAGTGGCACTGACAGTTCCTTGTTAGCTTGTTGGTCTAGCCCGGGCCTGGGCCTGGGCCTGTGCTACAGTATGGCCTGTCTGGCTGAGCAAGTACCCTGGACCTTGGCTCTTGATCATCGATTAGAAGTCTTGGCTTACATGTATGAAGTTTCACGATGTACCTACCAGCTACTAAGTGTTGTAATGGAAGTACAGTAGGGACTGTTATTCTTATAGTGTCTACTGCAAACAACGAAACTGATTGGTCTGCATTTTATGGCGTTCAAGAGTACCTGCAACAAGTAACAAGTGCGGGGAGCTCTCCCCTACACCCATGGGTAGGTAGGTAGGTTAGTAGGTATTAGGTATCCCCGCCATAGCATAGCTCTGTACGCGGCTCTTGACGTACACTAAAAATGATCGACCTCGGGCCAAAGCTCCCTTGTTTATCTGTTAATCGACGTCATCGACCTTAAATCATACCTGATGGATGATTGCCCGTTTCCTTGGCTGATCCCAAAGCGATGAATTAGTTGCAATGAGCCAAGCGTGTATGATTTGTTTTGTGCGATACTAATTACTATTTCATCCATTTCTCCTCCAACTTCCTCTCTCCTCCCTCAACCCGTTTCTTTCCTTCCGTCAGGGCGTCAGAAGAGTTGGCCTTTGAGACGAAATAATTCGGTCACTTTATGCCATCTTGGACTAACACTTAGGTCACTTTATTTTTGGCAGGATAGTCCTTCTGTTAGAGGTACTCACCTGCCATCGTCATCATCCTTACTACAGTCCTCCCACTGCTACTCTGCAAGACATAGAATAGGTCGCCATCATGTCGCAGTTTGAGCAGCAGCAGATACCAGTGGCCGGCCAACATTATAGTGGCCGGAACCGCGTTCCCAATGTCAAGGAGTTCATGGATCAGTTAGATGAGAACAAGAAGAAACGCGATGCTCAGATCGAAGAACAGCTTAAGCAGAACAAGATTCATGGAGAGACAAAGGATCACAAACAAGACAGAGCCGAAGCTATTCGACAGCAAAAGGACATTCGCACTGTCCGCGATCCCGTTACAGGAAAGGATGTCGGCATTCGAGACGCGGATATGGATTTCAAAGATGCCGTTGATAACCCTCAGGTATGTTGATACGAAACGTGCTCTACGATGTTGTTTTAATCTCCATCTAGATGTCAGTTCCCAACGAGAACTTGGGAAAACCTACCACCATTGCAATCTCTTCAAAAATGTCTGGGGAGGAGTATCGTTACGCTCAAGATGTTACTGCGCCCCCAGACCCCGTTCAGACGGGTGCGACATCTGATGTACCCATTCGAAGTGAGAAGACTTCTGTCGTGTTCTACAAGACCCCCTCGGTCAGCTACGAACCAATGTTTGCCATTCTTGAGCAGCGCACCAATGTCTTGTGTGCTGGTATCTTCTGCGCGATTGTTTTCATTGGAAAGATGTTTGGCGGTCGTCTCCTCGGTCTCATCCCTCTGGGATTCTGTGTTGCATCAGGCGTTTTCCTCTGGACCAAGGATTTGATCCGTCAAGGTAGAGATCTCGAGTGGTCAAGCGAGCAGGATCGTGGCGAGACTGCGACTGCCAACCTGATCCCTGAGTCAGTCGAATGGATGAACACAATGTTGGGAATCATGTGGGGTCTCATTAACCCTGAGATGTTTGCTGGTGTTGCCGATACGTAAGTCACTTAGTTCAGTTGCCAAGATATTCATGTTAACAGAAACAGTCTCGAAGACGTTATGGCTGCCTCCGTTCCTGGTGTCATCGAAAACGTTCGCGTCGCAGACATCTCCCAGGGCAACAACCCCATTCGTATCCTCAGCATGCGTGCTCTTCCCGACTCCCACGTCCAGGATATCAAAGACGAACAGCACCGACAGAACGAAAAGACTACCGATCCCGAAGAGCTTGCAGCCAATGAGCAAGCTGGCTCCTTCTACAATCTCGAAGTTGCCATCGCCTACCATGCTAAGCCCTCCAGTGGAGATATCGCCTCCAAGGCTCGCAACATGGGTATGCAGCTGGTTTTCTATCTTGGTATCAAGGGGCTTTTTGGTGTTCCATTGCCTATCTGGGTTGAGCTTCAAGGTCTCGTCGCAACCGCTCGAGTTCGACTGCAGTTGACTCCTGACCCTCCTTTCCTCAAGACTCTGACCTTCACACTCATGGGTATTCCAAAGGTTCAGGCCGGTTGTACGCCAATGATTGAGAAGGGTGTTAATATCCTCAACCTGCCTCTAATTTCCAACTTTGTTAACTGGGCTATTGGCGCTGCTGCGTCTATGTATGTGGCACCCAAGAGTCTGTCATTGGATCTCGGCAAAATGCTTCAAGGTGACGACATCAAGAAGGAGACTTTGGCCCTAGGTATCATGTTCATTCGAATCCATAAGGCCACTGGTCTCAGCAAGCAAGATCACCGTGGTAGCAAGGGTGGTGGTTCTGATCCCTACATCACCATCAGCTGGAGCAAGTTCTCTAAGCCCCAATTCTGTACACGAGTCATCCAAGACGATCTCAACCCTGTTTTCGAGGAGAGTGCCGGCCTCCTTGTCACTGCAGACCTCCTCAAAGCCGACGAGCAGCTATCGGTCGAGCTTTGGGACAGCGATAGGTCGTCTGCTGATGATGTCGTTGGTAAAGTTGAGCTCAGTATCCAAAAGCTTATCCAGCACCCTGGTAAAATGTTCCCTCAGGTTTCCAAACTTCGCGGTGTCAAGGCCGACAGTGAGATGCCCGGAGAGCTTCACTGGGAAGTGGGCTTCTTTGGCAAGACACAATTTCGCAAGGCTCTACGAACAGATGGCCGGGATCTCAATCTTCCCAAAGAACTCGCAGACAAGCCTGAACTCCAAGAGAACAAGGGCGCCATTGACAACGCAGAAGAAGATGCCGTCATCCACACTCCTCCTGACCCATTGTGGCCTTCTGGTATTCTGAGCGTCGTTGTTCATCAGATTGTTGGTCTGGAGTTAGCCAACATCAAGGGCTCCAATGGAAAGCGAAAGGGTCGTGAGTACGAGCCAGCCCGCCCTGAAGCTGGCGAAGTAAAGGAAGAGCAAGCCAAGACTCTTCCCAGTTCATACTGTACGATTCTGCTCAACGATGACCTGATCTACAAGACTCGAACAAAGGTCGTTTCATCTCAGCCCATTTTCAACGCAGGAACCGAAAAGTTCATCCGCGACTGGCGCTCTGCTATTCTTACTGTCGCCGTCCGTGACTCGCGCAACCGACAGCACGACCCGCTTATCGGTGTTGTTCCCCTCAAGCTGACCGATATCCTTCAAACCAGCAGCGAATCGACCAGGTGGTACCCCCTTGATGGAGGTATTGGCTTTGGACGTATCCGTATCTCGTTGCTGTTCCGTTCTGTCGAGATTCGCCTTCCTCCCCCTCAGCTAGGCTGGGATATTGGTACTTTCGAGTTCTTGTCCAACGCTATCACAACCACTGGATATGCTCCGGCCAACCATGTCAAGCTTCGTTTCCGCACTGGAGGCTCCTCCGCCAGTATTGGCAAGAGCTCATCCACACGGGAGGCTGACGGCATGTCCTTCAACATCAGCGGCGAGAACGACAATCAGCGTATTCGACTTCCAGTCCGTCACCGTTACAGTTCACCCATCTTCGTGGAATTTTATCCTAGCGGAAAGAGAAACCCTGATGCCTATGCTGTCCTCTGGCTCTTGGAGCTGGTTGATGGTGAGGTTAACGACTTTGACATTCCCATCTGGAGATGTGACAACGGTACCCGACTATCCCAGAACTACATTACCGAAGAAAACTACAAATCTGTTCCAGATATCGAAATGGAGCAAGTTGGAAGGCTACGTTTCAACGGCCGTTTCTCTGCGGGAACTGATTCCGACCACATCAAATTTGCCAGCACAAATGACGATCGCGAAACTATTGAGACCTGGGAAGCCTGTTACGCAGAAGGCGTGCGCCAGCAGGATGTCGAGGCTGAGGTTCCTCCTGTGATTCAGAAACTCCACGAGGAGTCTTTGACCCATGGCCGTGACGTTCTTGCCCAAGCCGACGAGAAGCAGAAGGCCAAATGGCTCGCCAAGGACGGCACCGACTGGAGCGGAGCCTTTGGTGAAGACCCTTCGGCTATGATGTCAGGAGGAAGGCACAGCCAGGACAGTGAAGAATACGATGACTTTGATGAGAATGACTCTGATCCTGACCTTGGTATTCAGGATGGTGATACTGAACCAACAGAGCCTTCCGAGGACGGCCGCCGTTCGATGGATACCACAGGTACCAATGCGACAAGTGCGACAACCGATTCTCAGGGCAGCTCCAGCAGCAAAAATCCCATCAAGAAGATCAAGTCGTATCGTTCAGACAGTCGCGACTTGCACCGAAAGCATCGAGGTCTTATGCAGTGGCGTCCAATGCGTAACGTGCAGTTTGTCAAGGACGAAGCCAAGTTTGCGGTCCGAAAGGTGGCCAAGCTCGGAGCACTTGATGGCCGAAAGCCTGACGTCGAGACTGAGGTTTAATTTGTTTGTTTTCTTTTGTAGTAAAGGGATAATAATTGGGAGAGTGGTCGGTAAACGAATGAGATTGATGATGGCATGAATGGAGTTTTAATGGTTACGCCTGTATGAATACGAAGTAGTCTTATGCGAAATGAATTCAACCCTTTTATAACACGCTGCGCAACCGCAACCGCAAACATCAGGCTGGCATAGTTACGCAATAAAAGTAGATTTAATGAGCAGGTAAGAATTCTCCGTGAAATTGGTTACTCTCATTCTTGCCTTTCAAGTGAACCTCAGGTTCGAAATCGAAGCACGTGAGCAGACGATAGGTAGCCTGGCGCCAATCATTTGATCTCTTGGCGATCTTTCTACACTGACAGTAATTGCGATTCTTCTTGCAGCTAACTCCTTATTTCGTACTTAAAAGGACAATATCCCTGCGAAAGAGCTATGTCTCGAAGCTAATCATTCCATTAATACTATTTACCTAGCATCAAAATTGCAATCGAGGATTTCATACGTTTAGTTACATCGCGCCGCGCCGCGTTAAAGCGTGTCAAGGTGTAAAGCATGAGCTTCAATACAATAAACGGTGGGAACCTCAGCCATAATAATCCACACGCGGAATTACCACCTCAAACCTCTCGCTATGATTCTCTTTCGGATGGTGCAGGATTGGATGATCCTTTGGCCAGAGACAGGCAAACAAAAAGTCACAAACAGGATTCCGTCAAGCGGCATCCAGGGTCTCCGGCACCAAGTGGCCCGTCAAAATTGGGCGCTGGTTTGAAAAAGCTACCAGCAGACAACGATTCCAGGGAGGCCAGCTTGGGAGGAGATGATTTTGAAGCGCCAGTCATGTCAGACTTGACGCCACGACCACGAGGAAGACCACCAAAGACGTTATCCCAACCAGTTCACGCCTCGACAACGTCAGCGCCAAGTGAAACACGAACAAATACTTCCAGCGCTGCAACGTCGACAACACCGGTGCGGAAAAGAGGCAGGCCTAAAGGTTCGCTAAATAAACTGAAAAACATCTCAACAGCCGCAGCTGGGCGGCAAGCCCGACAAGTCAAGCCGCGGCCTCATCCTGATGGCTTCGTCGGCTTCCCTAAACGAAGAGGACGTCCCCCAAAGCTCCCATCACCCCCTCCGAGAGACCTCTATTACAAGACAGATGTCCCATTCTTCCCGTTTCTGTGTGAATGGATGGACTGCAAGGCTGAGCTACACAACCTTGAGACACTGCGACGGCACGTCTACATAGTCCATGGTGACTCTATTGAGTGCATGTGGGGGAAGTGCGGCCGTCTAGAGGAGCCACCAGAGTTTGAAGAAGACGAGGGTTTCAAAGAGCATATGGAGGAGACACATCTAGTGCCCCTATCATGGCACGTTGGCGATGGGCCAAATAATTTTGGAGGGCAGAGCTTGCAAAAAAAGAATGATGATGATATACCAGACTACCTCAAAGATGAGCACGGCAATCAAATCACGCCCTCGATTCGGGACCAAGAAGAGGAAGATTTGTTAACGTGGAGAAAGAACCGCCGTAAGCTGAAGGAGTTGCTTATCCGTATGAACGATAATCTCCCCAATGAGCCTGGCGAAGAGGGGGTTACTGAACGACAAAATGCTTGAGAGACTCAATCATTGAGAGGCTGTTAACCTTTGATACAGCACGGCCAGTCTAATGCACCTGAAAAGTGAGATTCAAGGTTTATTTTTGAGTATGGCTAGCCAAAGCTTGAATCTCTTCTCTTGTCAGCATTTACCTAGTGGAAGACGTCGACCGAGACCTCCCACTCCAGATGTTAGCTCGATAAGATTCGTGGCAGATGCGGGCTCTCGTGATACGCACATGCTTTCAAGAGCCGTGCAGCTTTGATTAGCCTCAAAGCTTGAGGGATTGGGTGTTAAGAAGATTAGAGGCGTCAAACTAATAAATCTCGATTACTCTCTCATTGTTTCACCAGATACATGATGGAAACTGCAATTGCTCGATACCTCAGCTGTCCCGAGCTGGAGAGGCGTTCAGCTGAAATGTCTCGACTTGCATATCATTGGCATGGACACATGACAAGGTTCACCCAATATCCCGGATTACTATGGAGGGACGGGATCTTGCAGCAGATCGGCACTGATTACTTTTAGGATCTTGGGACTTTGGGTAACATAACCAATCGAGTTCAATTATTGCGGAAAAGAACAAATTCCAAAACCAATTGACCATTATATCGAATCCCAAACACCTAACTTCAGCTTCCCATTCCAACAAATTAAGTACTAGACGAACAAATTACTAGTGCGAGCTAATTGAATGACCAATTTAGTAGCCCTTCTCGTCACCGGTCAGAGGGTTTTGAACCTGGATGAGGCCGGGAGCAGCGAGAGTGTAGGTGGGAACGTCGTCGGGAGTCGAGATGTTGTTACAAGTGGTCAAAGCAGCATGGGAGAAGCCTGAAGCAACGAGCTCGAAGAAAGGGAACTGAGCATCAAGGGAGACAGAGCCTCCATCCCATTTGACATTCTCGGCCTTGACGCTGTAAGGAAGCTGCTGGCCGGTGGTGTAGGTGATATAGAGGTCCTCGCCGCTGTGAGACTTGTCAAGAGTGGCGCTGAAGGAGAGGGTCTGGTCTTTGGGCTCGAGAACAGCAATGGCGCCACCGTTGACCATCAAGCCAGGGAAGATGGGTAGCTTGATTTGGCTGATGTCCTCAGTGCATGATCCAGGGACGACAAAGGCCTGGAGAGCGGACCAGGCAAAAGCAGCGGGGACAGTGGTCAGGAAGGGAGACTCAGAGGGGACCTGGTCGAGATAGAGGCGGTAGAAACCGTTTTGCTCACCCTCCTGACCAATGACCGATGAGATGAGGCGGACAACCTCAGGAGCACCCTCCTTGCTGAAGATGACATTGGCATCTTGGAGAGCGCCAAGGACAACATCTGTAAAGGTACCGGCCAGGAGAACAGCATCCTTGAGGTTGTCGACGGGGAACTGGTATTTGCAAGGCGAGGGAGCAAACTTGCCCGCTGACTTGAGCGTGGCGAGGGCACCAAGAGCGTGATGCTCCTCTTGCTATCATGGAGTGTCAGTGATCTGATATAAGCGGCGATGGCTGGCAAGTGCACTTACAGCAATGACAGTCTTGAGAATCTTCTGAGCTTCTGCAAGCTTATCACCATCAACTGAATAGTTCTCTACACCATTGGTCACATTGTAGAGAAGAGAGCTGAAGTAGGCAGTCTCAAAGAGCTCATTGAAGGCGATGAGCTGGAAAGCTACGGTGGAGCCATCACCAAGAGAGGTGGGCAGAGGAGCACCAGGTAGTTTACCACCAGCCTGGAGGTTGATAGCGTTAAGCTGCTCCTGATCGGGGTTGGGGAAGCCGTTGGAGGATGGGATTCTGTAAGATCGAGGTAGAATGCCAGCAAAGGCAGAGCTGATGAGGCCTGCAGAGGCAAAGAGTGTAGAGAAATGCATATCTGCTTCTGTAAAGGGAGTGAGTGTTGACTATGCTTGGAAATGAGGGAATGTGATACTGTAACAAGGATGAGAAAGTTGATGAGGGGGAGTTGCTTTGGTGATATATATAAGAGAGAGAGTTTGATGGGGACCAAATAATGTGAACAAGGCGCACGGCATACGCCGAAGCTGAAGCCAGAGCCTCTCAGCTGTTAGCAATTGAGTTCATGGCGATGTTAGTTGTCGTGGGGAGCTGTGCACTTGAAGGTATAATGACAACATGTATCTCGCTGAGAGAATGCAATGAGATTGGATATCTTTGAGTCTTAGTTCTTACAACCTCTAGACTGGTCGGCGATGTTGCACCCTCTACTGAGCGAGCTAACGACTTAGACGACCATCAGCGCGGCTAAGACGGCCATGGCTTGAGATTCTAGCGGTACGTACTGAGATATCCATGGGGTAGGATCGGAGAATAGCGGTAGTGTGAGGGGACGATGTTACCTTGGATCTTTTTCTGGTCATAGTTCAATTGACTCTTTATGTTGATGGAGGATGGTTAATACTGGGTTTTTCTGTTGCAATTATCAACATAGTCATATTCACTTCAGGTGACATAGCCAGCGCAGCCATTTTCACTTGACAGACCCAAAACAAGAAAATCACCAGAGAAAATTCACTGATTCTGTGAAAATGTTACATGGACTCGATTAGTTTCACACACTTTGGTTCGGCTCTTCTGCCGTGTGGCTGAACGCCATTCGAATAGTAAGCGTAACAAAATCAACGTCAAATCCTACTCCGCCTTACGGCTTCATGATTCCCCGTGTCTCTAGCTCCAATCCTCTGAAGTAGGGTAAGGCTTAGACTTGACTATATTCGGGAAGTAAAGACCCGAGTTGAGATTGTAAGTGGAGGGTCCCGGAAGCAACGACATAACCAGCTCTAGCAGATGTAACAGCTCGAGGTTTGCCGGTGCTAAATGGGGACTTTGGTAAGTGGCCAATAAAACATGATGACCCAAATGCTGTTTTGGATTATTCCTGCAAGACTAGAACTGGAATATTGTCTTTACCTTGTCTGTCGTGAAACTTACAGCTTGTACCACGGTGTCATCATTCGTGTCAACGATGGTCATTGTAGCAATTAGACTCGAGATGTCAGCACTTGAATCAAGTCGAGAGTGCAAGTGACAGTGCAGATTAGTCAAAGTCAATCAATCAGGTTTTGTGTGTCTGAGTAAGTCCCAAGTCCCTGAAGATCACCTTGCAGTTCTGATCGCCTTCCCATTCATTCTTGAGTCGGAACTCTGTTGATATCTCGCGTGCTCAATCTGCAAGTGTTTGCATGAAACTATGAAACTATCAATTAACCATAAACTTGGCAACGGAAAGGGCCTATGTAGATTCTAGAAAATGTTAGTACCGAGCGAAAGTTGTTCTCTGAATGTTTATTCCGCTGGAGTCCTTCGTACATAACGGCCAGCATGAGACTGAAGAACGTTTCGTACTATATCAAAAGTCCCATTCAAGAAGTTGTTCTATCAGCGATCTCGGTGGTAAGCTTCATGATCGATCCAGATACCAATGTCCATTCCAAGAATTATTGATATTGCGTGATGGATTGGCAATTGTGAGTTTGGGAACCTGTCGCTGAATTAACTGACAACTTGCTCTCTACACTCCTTGGACGAGCGTCACTCATATTAATTCTATACAATTCATGTTCCAAGTGGTTCTTAGTGTACCTTTAATTTTGTTTGTGAAACCGATAGTCGTTAAACTAAATCTGGGCAGATTCAGTGATCATATTTGATCACTGTTCATGATGTTCACATATGAAGATCCACAATATACGTTGCAATCAAATAGCTAAAGGTTACATAGCTCAATGAAGTAAGGTTTTTCAAGCTCTCGTTTGACAGTTTTGGATATACCATTCGTTTCTTAGACTTGAGTGGACGCTTTGCAGCTACCCTATCCGAAGATCTTCAACCAGCAGGGCTGCTGTTGTTTGTTGGTTCTTCGTGCATATACATACCCTGCATAAGCTGCACAGAGCTTTTTATAAATACAACCAACGTCCAAATCGATGAGACATGCCCCCGCTGTGTCTCCTAAAGCCTGGCGCTTACGAGTGTCCCCAGATGAGTTGGGCGCTTAAGTCATGCAATTCATTATTATGAAATATCATCCCCATATATGTAATTAGATCTTCAATGCTTTTGTTCCAAATATTCTCAATTTAATAGCCTTTGTGTTTATCATGTTATCTTCATTGCGTCGAGTCTTTCGTTCCAAATCCGCTTCTACTACTGTTAATGAAGTGTCTGTTCCTGAGCCATTGCCAAAACCAGAGCCTCGACGCCGAACAGTTCATTTATACTCTGGCATCAAGACTCTACATAGCTCTCAATATGATGATGTCGAGTGAGTTTTATCTACCAAGTGCGAAATTCTGATTATCTGATTGTTGCGCTTAGTATCGTTTTTGTCCACGGACTTAAAGGAGACTGTCTAAAGACTTGGACCGCCAAAGGCACAACTGAACCATGGCCAAAAGCGTTTCTACCTCTTGAACTGGGAACTGCGCGCATCCTCACTTACTCTTATGATGCGACTGTTGCCAGTAAGGAAGAAGTTCCGTCTCAGAATAGAATCTCGAACCATGCGTCTAATCTTGTGGCGGCTCTTGCATCACTCCGACAAAGTGATAACACGGTTGGTACCAATACGATGACAAGGATCCATGACTAAAATAGCTAGAACGATCGCTCCATCATATTTGTTTGCCATAGTCTTGGAGGACTGGTTTGCCAAGATGTAAAGTTCTCCCTCATACTCGGTATGATACATTAACTTACAAAATACCAGGCACTTGTTACAGCAAAGCAACGATCTGAACAGCATTTGAAAGACATCGCCAACCTCACACGAGGAGTAATATTTCTTGGAACTCCACACCATGGATCAAGCCTCGCCAAGATCGGCGAGCTAGTCTCTCGCTCTGTTGGGATGATCAAAGATACCAACAGCGACATTGTCCAAGTCCTAACACGAGACTCCGAGGTATTGGCGCGAATAGTAGACAGCTTTCAGTCCCTTGTTATGACGCGGAGCAGAAACGAAGGTAACACGATAGAAATCACTTGTTTCTACGAAGAGTTACCCCAGAAGAGGATTGGATTGGTTGTCCCAAAGCATTCAGCCATCTTGCCCGGTTACATCTCCATTGGCATCCATAAGAACCATTCAGAGATGACCAAGTTCAATGACGCGAGTGACCCTGGCTTTGTGGCTATTTGTGGTGAGCTCAAGCGGTGGATGAAAAAGATACAACGGTCTCAGGGCAAGTTCCAGAAGCATAGTCCTGCCACTCATTGTAAGCAAACTCCGCTCATCGCGTGATGCATACTGATCCTTGGCAGGTATTGTACCCTACTCTTACAATCCTGACTTTGTCGGAAGGTCTGAGATTCTTGAAGTATTGAAGAGTCAGCTGGGTCACACAGCCATTGAAAGCCAGAGCAAAGGTAATCGAAGAGCGGCGCTTCATGGTCTCGGTGGAGTAGGGTAAGTTAAATGATTAGCCTTCACAGATTAGCAACACTGACTTTGGACAGAAAAACTCAGATTGCGTTAGCTTATTCGCATTGGTTGCAGGAGGTTTCCAAAAGCACATCAATCTTTTGGGTTCATGCTAGCAGCGCAGAGCGATTCTCAGAAGCCTACACAAAGATCGCAAAAGCATGTAAGATTCCAGGCCATGAAGATCCAAGTTTCGATGCACTGTCATCGGTTAAAAGCTGGCTTGAAAGCGACGAGAGTGGACAATGGATGATGGTCGTGGATAACGCCGACGACATGCACTTGTTCTTCTCACAGCCAGACCCAGCATCCAAGCACATGTCAAATGACAGCGATGGCCTGACCGAATTTATACCAGAGTGTGCTCACGGAACCGTTCTTATTACGACGAGAAACATGCAAGTGGGCTCTAGACTCTTGAAGGGCAAGCGGCCTATTGAGGTGGGCCAGATGGACGAATATGAAGCAACTCAACTCTTGAGGCAAGTGTTACAGCAGGGAAATGAGTCTCTGGAGACTCTACTACAACTGTCCTCTCGATTGGAGTCCCTTCCACTTGCTCTGGTACAAGCAGCGGCTTTTATACAAGAGAACTTTATCACAGTCAGCGAGTATCTCGACCTCCTTAATGGAAGCGAGGATGATCTCATCCAGCTGCTAAACGAAGAGTTCGAGACTTTAGGTAGAAACTCAGATACTCCTCGAGCCGTGGCCCAAACTTGGATGCTGTCTTTCCAGCAAATCGAGTGTCAGTATCCCTTCGCTTGCGAACTGCTATCTCTGATGAGCTTGTTCGATCGCCAAACTGTACCTCTAGAATTCCTTGAGTTCTACGGTGAAGAGAGGAAGCGAGCAGAATCCAATATCAGAATGCAACTTGTCAAAGCACTCGGGGTGCTCAAAGCATTTTGCTTTATTCGGGCTGAGCGAGGCGGTGATCACAACATGCATCGTCTCGTACAGTTGGTGACGAGAACTTGGCTGGCCAGGAAAGGCACGGTGGCTGAGTATACTAGAGAAGCTTTACAAGCAGTTTCGGAGTTCTATCCCTACGCTGACTTTGAAGAGATCTCAACATGCACTGCTTATCTTGCACACGCATCCTCCGTTCTTGATACACAAAAGATCGAATCGAATGAGGATAAACTGCTGAGGGCGTCACTGCTTCATAGAGTGGCATCTTTATACTTCTACCAAGGTCGGCTGTCCGAGGCAGAGAAGCTACAACGAGAGGGTTTCCAAATTCGAAAGGAGCTACTCGGCGATGAGCATGCAGAAACTTTAGTTCTCACGTCTGATCTTGCTTCAAGTCTCAGAAAACAGGGCAAATGGGAAGAAGCAGAAAAGCTTAATGTTTTCATTGTGGAAACATGGAAGCGGCTCAGGGGTGAGGATAATCACAAAACCCTCAATGCCATGAACGATCTTGCTTTGACTTATCACGGTCAAGACAAGCTGGAAGAGGCTAAGCAACTATACGGCCATGTCTTTGAGGTCAGAAAACGAGTGCTTGGAGCAGATCATATTGACACTATCTGTGCAATGGACAATCTCGCAACTACATTTGAAAGTAAAGAAGCTGAAGAAATGCAGAGGAGAGTTATGGGAGCCAAAATCAGAACCTACGGCGAGGAGCATCTCGAAACACTCCACAGCAAAGGGAACCTAGCCCTGACACTCTTCGAGCAAGGGGAAGTGGGAGAAGCTGAAGAGATACAAGTGCAAGTCCTGGATACGAGTAAAAGGGTTCTGGGAGAAGAACATCCGTACACTCTCACGAGCATGTCCAATCTTGGCTCTACTTGGATGCTACTGGGTAAGCTCTCAATGGATACAAGGCATTTGTATCCTGATGTGGACATGTTTGGAGATGCGAGAAGATTATTGCAGGAGTGTGTCCGGCTTCGAACGGAGTTGCTTGGACCGAATCATTTTGATACTGTTGAGGCACGTGAGTGTCTGGAGGATTGTGAAGAAGCGATAAAGGTGGCTGATCAGATCGATGCCAATGAGAGAGCGTTCGAGATGAACGGCCAGGTGAAAGATTAGAATGTTATTTCTTACAATAGCGTCGATAGCGATTCTTTAGCCTGCATTCTTGTCTTACAATTCATCCTTATTTCAAACAATCGATAGCATGTAAGTATGACTCCGCGACCAGGTTCCATGCTCTCATCGGATGTTCGCCCAGCTCTCATAAGTACCTTAACTAGACGAATGCTGAGAATATAACTGAAGCGCCCAAAATAGAACCTAGACACATGTAATCATGACCTTGTTGGCAGATTCTTAGTGAGCTGCGACAATCCTTACGGGCGCTTAACTAACACGAACTGATATCCAAAATAGCATCGCGCCTATGACATTCATCCCGGGCGCTTGGTTTTGGTCTAGGGTCTAAAATAAGCGACCAAGATATGCGGACACGAGATTTGGCTTGGTATTCTGGGTATTTGGGACATTTCAGCTTGGTTGGAAGGAAAGCTATTAAATCTAAGAATAAGATGGTAACCACCAAGAACAGTGAGTGATCAAAGATGCAGCAATACAACATAGAGCACTCCACAATGGTAACAATTTTACAAGCCAATGAAGTCGAAGAGAACCTCTACTTACAGATGTCAAGTCCCTGAGACAATTCATTTATTTGTATGAATGCAAGATACGACAATTCATCAGTTGGAAAGCCCTACTGAATCGACAGAACGCCATGAAACAAGGCCTTGGAGCTATAAGAATGGCTTATAATAGTTTGAGAATGATAACAACGCATCAATGAAGCTTGACGACATGATTCATCTTTTATCTGTCTGTTCTTTTTCCTTCGTGAAGCGGACCTTGAACCGTGGGCCAAACCTCTAGACCTCTTAGCGCTGCCCAAAAATGACTCCACTATATATGCCCTGGACCAGGTCTGAAACAACGTTTCGACACTGCATAACCAATCGTCCACCTTGTAAACCCCGGTCTCAAGATTGACTATATGCCAAACCACCAGCGATATCGCCCAAACTCCAGGAACACAGCGCTTGCGGATGAAATTACACGAGTACCAGACTTAGGCGCTGCACTGGGTCCATTGGCCTGCAATGCTGCGACCTGTTGCTGCCCATCTCCTGGTTGCACTCTCCACTCGCATCAGGGAACCGCTGAAACGAGTCTGAATAGAGCCTCGCTCAAGGCCAAACATCACGGCCATGATACAGATACGCCAGCTCTGATCATGTTGAAGCCCGAGTGGATCCCAACATCAGAGTCAAGCGTTGACACGATTCGATGCGATGAGATCGAATCGTGAGTCGCTTCGCCTTGTGGTTGGCTCCCCGAGTGAGGAGCAACCCTCAGCTTCTCTTGATTGCTTCGCTTTTCTTGATGGTGTTTGCAGGGATGGAGAAAAGTCTGTTCTACATGCCTACTTCATCTGTGCATTGTCTCTTACAGGTTGACCTTTGTACTATCCGGCAGTCTTTGCTCTTAAAGCCTGCCCTGGCCAACTGTTCGAGCGAACCCCTCTTCTATTCTCCCATTGTTCTCCATTCATTCAAAGCCCAACAATAATGGTGTTCAATCACCTTCATTGACATCCTTTATTTCTCCTGTCATTAATTCCCTTCTGTTCCTATTTATTGTTCACTTATTGACTGTTCGGACCGGTTCCACAATCATACAACTTTCATTTGTGCCTCATCAACTCACTTACTTATATACCTTGAGCCACTCACTTACACTTCGCCCATTCACCGTCCGGTCATTTTCATATATCTACCCAGATCAACTCTCTACCCAACGCAAGAGTACGCAGTAAGTTATATATAGAGAACTGCAACTATAGTCTCATTCTGACCTTTTTTCTTAGCTTCCTGCCTTTCGATCACTACTTTCGAATCCGAACCGAACTCTCTTTTACACTCAAAAACCCTGTCATACTATCCTAAACAACAACTTCTCCGACCATGTTCGGTGAAAAGATCCGCGGTCCTGGCATGATTGTGCTTCAGGTCATTCGCGTCCTCACAATCATCAGCCTTCTTACAGCCGCCGCCGCTTGTTGGATCCTCGTTATCAAGATCAACCGATCTGCTGGGTGGTTTTTCTTCGAAGCCATGTCCTTGGTTCTCACAAGCTCCGCGACCATCTTCCTTATTATATCCGAATTGCCTTTCTGCAAAGGCTACTTCCAGAAGAATTGGCCCGTCTTCTCTGATGCTCATGGTCTCACTTGGCTTGGTGCCGGTCTTCTTCTGATTGGATCCAATATCCTTGGGAAGCTCAACTCTCCTTACAACCGCGACGACAAGATTGGCCTCCCCTTCTGGCGACTGATCTTGGCAGCCGGCATTCTAACCCTCACCTCTGGTGTGCTCAACATTATCTGCTCTATCATCTTCCGCGACCGCGATATCAACGCTCGCATGATTCGCGCCGATGGCTCTCTGGCTCGAAGCCGAGACGACTGCAACTCCTTCGGCAAAGCACAGTCCAACTACACCGCATCCTTCAACGATGAACAACCTAAAAAGACGTTCATGTCTTTCTTCTGGAAGAAGGATGACTCCAAGTCTGGCTCTATGCGACGTAATATCAGCCAACCGATCAGCCGACCTCACATCAGCCACCCAATGACCAATGATCATGATGTTGAGCGAAACCAACCCGCCAACTACCATCATGAGCGAGACGACGACTCCGAAATGGACCGCCGCAGCCCGATTGTACCTGAAGTTCGCCGTCCTGACACAGCTCTGCACCCCATCAATGTGCGAAGACCTGCGAGTCCAAGCATGTATTCCGAGGCACGCATGTCCCGGTTTTAAGCCAGTTGCAAGGGGAAAGGGGGCTTATCAGGGCGTTACGTATATGAAGGGAAACGGACAGAAAATTAAGCGGCGTTTAGGGAATAAGGAGTCAAATACCCAGAGGTCCGCTTGGGGGACCTATATTTACAACCTTCTTTAAAGTTTTTCATAGCAATCTTTCAATCGTTATATTATGATATCGACTACACTATGCGTCTTACATATTCTCTTGTGATTTCTCTTGACCTTCTGTGTGACAGCTTCCTTCTCATGTAGTGACAGAACTTGAATATGCCTTGACAAGACTCCGCTTCTACTCTTCAGGTGTCAGTCATTAGTATATGGGTTGGGTGTAAGGTATATCTAATCTCTCGCGGTTGGGGTAGATGTTGAGATAGGGTTAGATAGGAATGCTTCATCACAATAGACCTTGCGCGCTGTCACGCGACAGACGAAGTGGATGCCTGGGGCGTATTCTAGATGTGCTTCAGAATAGAAACTTAGACCCTCCCTTCCTACAAAATTGCCCCAATCCTTCTTCTATTTAATTCCCTTGCACGCCGTATTGCCCTTGGGTTAATATAAGAACAAAGAGCACAAAGGACGAGCTGATAGTCCGAGAGTCAACAAAGATTTGCACATCAAAAGAAGGTCGTAGCAGCAAAAAAAAAAAAAAAAAAGTATTCATTTCCGTTGCTGCCGGGGTAGGGAAATAAAGAAAGCGTTCATCTTCTTGCAACCTGTCTCGAGATTTTGAATAATCGTTATCTTTATCTTTCGCGTTTGAGTCGAGACAATAGGTACCATTTCGTTTAAGTGGAGCCTCAGGCATCCACCTGTCCTCCTTCCTGCTCGACGGGGACTGTACCTACCTACCAGCCCGCGCCTGCCTCCCACCTAGCTTCGCCTAGCCTGACCCAAACATCACCAATATCTTCGTTTCGCCTCACACGACCAGTTGCGCCCGTCTCCAACATCACAACCATGTCTGGAGACTCTGCTGAGGTGGCGGAGGATTACCGCCTTGCCTTAGAAGATCTTTCCGGCAATTTGCGCTTCGAGATTAGCAACCTGACTGTCATTGCTCGAGAGAATACTGAACATGCTCTAGCGATCGCGGAAGTTTTGCAGCAGCACATCCTCAAAGTAAGTCGTGATCCAGAGTCCTGGTCGGAAGGACATATGCTCCCCTACTCTGCACAATGACTAACACTCGTTTTAGGCGGCTCCAAGCAAGAAACTCCCAGCTCTGTACGTACTAGACTCGATTGTCAAAAATGTTGGCACCCCTTACACGCTCTACTTCGGTCGCAATCTCTTCAAAACCTTTATGGAATCATACGCCGTAGTCGATCAGCCCGTGCGTCGTAAAATGGAGGAGATGCTTAGAACATGGAAGGAGCCTGTTCCTGGATCTATGGACAGCAGACCTGTGTTTTCTCACGAGTTGGTGCGACCTATTGAGAATGCGCTCTTGAAGGCACGAGCTGCAACAATGCCCCAAGCGGGAATGATGCCTGGGCGACCGCGATCTGCTGTGCCGCATCGTGACACCCCAACACCGCCTGGAATGAGACTCCCACCGGGTCATCCAGCTCAACAATACACATCAAATGGAGGACAGTCATTGAGCAATGACATTCGAAATCTAATTGTTGCCACGCAGGCGGAAGCCTCGAGGAACCCCCATGACCCTGGTGTTCAGACTAGATTAAGAGCACTTCATGACCTGCAGGGCATTGTGAACAGCACTAGCTTGCCCCCGGATCAGCTTGAGCTCATTAAGAACAAAGTAACTGAACTTGCTGCTGTAAACATGATGGCGCCTCTGACCCAAAGGCCTGCGCCTACTCCTCCTGTGCCTGTTCAGGCACACTCTATCCCAATGCCTCCAGTGTCCGTAGCCCTTCCTCAGCACTCAGCTCCGGCTCCGGCGCAAGAAGGTGTGACGCTTGATGCGCTCTTGGGCAAGGGAGCGCTGGCAGCATTGATGGCAAGACAGTCGGCCACTCCTCAAAACTCGACACCCACTCCGCAGCCGCCTCCTGTTCAACATGAACCGCCAAAGCCAGCAATGCCTACAATGTCTGCGATGCCAGCCATGAATATACCAGGTATGCCTATACCAACAATGTCAGCAACACCGACCATCCCAGCAGCGTCTACACCGGCGCCACCACCAGCTGCAGCTGCAGCAGCGCCATGGAGTCTCCTTGATCAACTACGAAAGTCAGGCCTACTGCCACCTACACTCACACCTGCGCCGGCAACAGTACAGCAAGGCAGTATCAATGTGGCCGCTCTGAAGCAACCCTGCCAACCTTCTTTGGTCCGACAGCTACATAACGACTTGGGTCAGCCTTGCACTCAATGCGGTCGACGTTTCCGAGATGATGAGGCTGGGAAGAAGAAGAAGATTGCCCATATGGACTGGCATTTCCGTGTTCACCAACGAACCAACGAGGCCGAGAAACGAGGCATGCATCGGAGTTGGTACGTTGATCAAAGCGTAAGTACCAGCCTCAGTTCCGATCCCCCATATTATAGAGTTACTAACAAAGATGCAGGAGTGGCTAAAGTCAAGAGAGGTTATCGATGTTGACCACGTCCCAACGACCGAAGATGTTGCTGCGCAGGCTGTTAAAGCATCGGAAGCCGCCAAGCCCAAGTACATCCCCGTTCCTGACCCGTCTCGTGGTATCAACCTTGTTTGTCCAATTTGCCAAGATCGCTTTGAGAATAAATGGCTCGACACTGCACAGGAATGGGTATGGCTAGACACAGTTCTAGTCGGTAACCGAGCATATCATGCTTCATGTCACGCAGAAGCGACACGGGATCGCGAAAATACACCGGTGCTGGGCAAGAGGAAGGCCGAGACGAGCATCGCATCACCCAAAGTACGATCTCTCAAGACTTCAGCTTAATATGATCAGAAGTCAGTGCATCATATACTATATCAACTTGGCGACAACCGGCGTTATGGAATTAGCATTTGAAAGGAAGGGATGGCGGCAGTTGCGCATTACATGGAGTTATTTCTCAGGGCTTTTTAGCATTTTTAGTCAGCCCAACTATTGAAAGTTGTCGCCTTGATTTTGATGAGAATAAACTATTCTTCTTATATTGTATTTCTGAAGTAATTCTTTGGTGTTGATGTTGGCTCTTGTAAACCTGGTGAATGGGAGCTAACCAGTGAACTACCGGTTCTATGGAGCCGAGAGCGGGCCGCCGTTCCTGGATTGGTCCCCACGAATTCACTCTACGCGAACCTGGACCTAAACGCGTTCCAGTTGCGTTCCACTGTATTTTACTCCGTTGTCAACCTAACATTACTCCATAGGGCGTAGTGAGGTACAGCTTTCAACCTCTGGTAGCCAGCTTCGATTCTGCAAATTATAACTTGGGAGTCAACCAACAACCACACGACACGACACGAAACGACAACCGCTGCCGGGTTACACAGACAGTAAAGATTAGACTACCCATCATCATCCGGTCATCGGCCGAACTGCAGCGACCATGGCAGTTGACTGCCCAATCTGCAACAAGCCCGTAAAGCCGTCTGAGATCAACAACCACATCGACTCAGGATGCGAGAAATTCGTGATAGATAAGGAGAAGGATCCAACGCCGCCGCAGTCACAGACACCTCAAAGCAATTCGCAAAAACGAAACGCCTCGAATTTCTTTTCTACGCCCGCCCCAAAACGACAAGCTGCTTCTGAAAACCGAACAGCGACGCCGGTAAAGGAAGTTTTGCAGCCAATAGTAGGAAGAAAAAGAACTTTTGAAGAGGGCCCTGGCCATGGACTTGGAGGGAGCATAAAGGACGCCGACGACGCTACGAATGGAGATGCTGTCAACGGAACGAGTAGCTGGGATAAAGCAACTGAGCAGGATGGAAGAGTGACAAAGAAGACAAAGACACAACGAGCCGCGCCTTTGGCTGAACGAATGCGACCACGAACCCTCGACGAGGTATGCGGACAAGACCTTGTTGGGCCGACCGGCGTCCTACGATCCCTCATCGAGTCGAATCAAGTACCTTCGATGATTCTCTGGGGTGCTTCAGGGACGGGAAAAACTACAATAGCGCGCTGTATAGCACATATGGTTGGCAGTCGGTTCATTGAGCTCAATGCCACTAGCACAGGGGTCAGTGAATGCAAGAAGTTCTTCCAGGAGGCGACCAACGACCTTGCCCTTACTGGCCGCAAGACGATCATTTTCTGCGACGAGATCCATCGCTTCAACAAGGCCCAGCAAGATGTGTTTCTCAAGCCCGTCGAGGCCGGTACTGTGACTCTCATTGGTGCTACGACAGAAAATCCATCTTTCAAGGTAGCAAGCGCTCTGCTATCGCGTTGTCGTACGTTCACGCTCCGATCTCTCACAACTGAGGATGTGGTGCGCATTTTGCAGCGAGCAATCAAGGAGGAAGAGGCGGTATATCCATCTACACCACTTCTGGATGAAGCTATGGTCACATATCTTGCCCGCTTCGCTGATGGCGACGCTCGCACTGCCTTGAACCTCCTCGAACTGGCTCTTTCTCTTACCAAACGTGATGGTATCACTCAAGAGGATATCAAGGCCGCTCTTACGAAGACCCTTGTATATGACCGTGCAGGAGACCAACACTATGACACTATATCTGCCTTCCACAAGTCTGTACGAGGAAACGATGCCGATGCGGCACTCTACTATCTCGCCCGCATGCTTCAATCGGGCGAGGACCCTCTATTCATCGCCCGGCGCATGGTTGTCATTGCCTCTGAAGACGTCGGACTGGCAGATAACACCCTGCTGCCTCTCGCAACGGCTACATATACAGCTACTCAACAAATCGGCATGCCTGAAGCACGCATTCCTCTGGCACACTGCACCCTCGCATTATGTAACGCTCCGAAGAGTACCAAAGCGTACCGCGCTCTCAACAACGCCTACGCAGCTCTTCGCGAACCAGGTGTAGCCGGTCTACCTGTGCCTCTTCATCTGCGCAATGCGCCTACACGACTCATGCGTGATATGGGATATGGAGCTGAATACAAGTATCCACCAAACTACCGTGATGGACGAGTGAAACAGACGTACTTGCCCGACGACCTTGTTGGGCGCCGTTTCGTTGAAGACCGGGATCTGGGTACAGAAGTCGACCCGGATCTTGAGATGGGTGGGATATAATTCTACTGATCGGATCTAGAATAGACTGGAGAACAGGAAAAGGATAAAAAGCGTGGTATGCATTGTATAGGAGTTCGGATAGGTTTGGGTACCCCGTTTGTGGGTTTTGTAATATTGTACTTATACTATAGGACACTCAGGTCGAGATGATAGTCTCGCAATTATAATTCGTAACAATACGACAAATGTTATCATTTAATATATTGTAATATACCATGAGCGATGCTCGATGGCCATGCTGTTCGCTATGTAACGCCTATAAACCAATGCTCAGAACTCCACCCCATGCTTATCCGTATGTGTAAATTCTCAATCATCCTGCGTCAAGTCTATAAATCCAACATCACTCACCCGAACAACGTTCGCTCTGACCCCTTTACGCTCTAGAGCTGCTGTCTCCCTAGCTATCAACTCATCACGCTCTTCGGCGTCTACCTCGACCTCTTTGAAGAAACCAACAGCACTGGCCCTTGGGATGAGTAACTTCTTCTTCAGCGCAGGGACAGGGCTGGGGGTTGGGGGTCGGTTTTGTGGAAGGCACTCTTCTTGTCGCTTCCCAGGAGATGTGGACGAGCGGGATACGAGGGATGAGAGTGGAACAAGATCAGATGATGAGTCGCTATCGAAGTCATCGTCAAAAGTTGCCTTTGTTTCGGGCTGTCGTCTGGGAGGTGAAGGCGGAGGTGGGGGCATTGTGAGAGAAGGCTGGGAGCAGCTCGGGTTCTTGGACTTTCTAGTGAACATGTCCATAGAAGTCTGCTTCAACTTAGCTGGTTGGGACGACTGTGAAAAAGCTGCTTGCATCAAACGTATGCTGTTCCGGGTGGCACCTTTCAACCTTTCCGGAGAACCGCTCGAGGCAACAGTTGTACGCATCGTGTCAGAGTCTCGCTGGTGAGCAGAGGCACGGGCCCTTGGTGGTGGCGATGGCGAAGGGGGAGGAGACTCTGCTGCACAGGGCGGACTAGATGTGATAACAATCGCCTGCTGTGGTCCGTCTGTAGAGCTTCGGGTCCTAGGCGTCACCTGTGAGCTGGCAAGTGACCAAGGGGTTGTAGTCTGCCTGGTGTGGCTCTCTGAGGTGGACATAGGTTGCTTACTTGGCTCCAAAGGTGACGGTATGCGCAGACGACGGGTTCTTGTTGCACGGGTCGGCGAAGTGGCTTTACCTTCGTTTGTGATAGTCGTTTTTGTAACTGCCGTAGATGTAGCATGAGGCTTTGTCGCTCGCACAAACTTGTTAAGTGCACCAGCAGGCATCCCTGATTTCGTGTTATCGGTTTTCTTCGCTCTCGGTTGTTTTGCTTCGCGAAGGTCCCCTTCTCGAATCTTGGCCTTTATCAAGGCCTGCTGAACAGCAGATGGCTTGCAGGCTTCTGCTAAGGCGTTTATTACCCAAACACCCAGTGGAAGGGATGGATCGTATGGTTTGCTCCGACTCTTTGCGTTTACAGACACTTCAATGTTTTCTGTGTCTTCCACTTCTTCATC
This sequence comes from Fusarium camptoceras, assembly GCA_004367475.1. Lineage (NCBI taxonomy): Eukaryota > Fungi > Ascomycota > Sordariomycetes > Hypocreales > Nectriaceae > Fusarium > Fusarium camptoceras. The sequence goes on from QGED01000028.1 coordinate 66,542, forward strand.
ACTATTTAATGCAAGCCCGGTTCGTGATTGTAAAATATCTTCTTCTTCTTCCTTGGACAGGTCGATTGGAACAACATCAATTGGAATATGTTGTAGTCGAACAACGGGAACCATGTCATGGTTAACATCTTTTTTGGCAATCGTGACGCCTTTAATAAGTCCGGCATGGTCTTCCCCCCCTGCAGCTTGAAGCTTCTGGACAAATGCTGCATGAGATAAGACTTTCAGGAACTTCAAGGCACCTATTCGGTAGTCCCAACCAAAGACTTCGCGGGTAAACTCTCGTAACTCCTGGGCTTGGATCTCGCCTTTCTGATGTACCTTTTCACGAATTCCATCCAAGCTCTCCAGGGGTGAAACAACAGGGTGTGTGTAGTAGCGCAAGATTTTGAAGTCGGGAAATGTTTCTGGAATCATCAAGGCCTGGCTTCGTCGTTTGAAGAAGCCCTTTTCGTTGGTTCGTAGTTCGTGGATCAAAGAGTTTCTCCAGGCCTGAAGCGCGTTCTTATCTGCTGGCTTTAGACGACAGAGCTCTGTACCAAACCCAGCTTTGGCGGCCTCGAGAGCCACCTTGATACCACACCCAGAAAGCCCATCAGGATTGTAGTCGCCGCCGCTCATCAAGGCAACAAGCACCATGCCCTCTCGATCAAGACCTTGCGTTCCAAGCTTCAGTTTTTCCGCATCGAGAAGCGAAACGTGTGTGGGCTCCGTGGCCCTTTTCGACTCCGGGGACCATTTTCGCAAAACTTTTGTGCACCCAAACATCAGAGCATCAACGTCCTCAGTCAGAACCATATCCACGATTCCATGTTGCTGTAGAAGAGCGCACTCTGCCTCTGCTTCTCCCGGCGCATCGTGAATGGTGCAGCCAAATAGTCGAACCAACCTTTTTGCCTGTGCATTTGCAAATGAGCTGCCGCGGCTGGATTGCTTATTGCGTTTGATTGCGGGCTTGTAGGGGCCGTCGAAAACGAAGATAGGCTCGACTGGACATGCCAGGAGACGAACGAGACGGTAGAACAAGGTTCGGATTTCAGGATTGGTGCCACCTGGATTTCTGTTAGAGAATCAGATAGACAGTAGCTTGAGTATACGAAATATGTACCTTGAGCTGCCTGGTTTTGGAATTGCCAGATCGCAACGTCAATAGCAATTCGCAAAGGCCGCCCATGCTTCTCCAAAGATTCGGCGGCGAGTTTAAGCAAGGCGACTCGATCACCTCCACCAATTTCTTGATGGATCCTGAAAGAGTTAGAAGAATTACAGTAATAAGGAATCAAAAAGTCTTACCCCTTGATGCCCATTTCGACTTCAAGAAGCCCACCAAGAAACCTCGGTCTGCCCCTTCAATTTGATAGTCGATGATGTATGAATTTGGAAGTTCACGGTCTTGGCCCCACCATGAGAATTAGTAGAAGAGCTGAGACCTACCTAAGCTTAGGGGGGATGAAATATAGAGCCTAGAGCCGATCCAAGCTCTAATAAAGTGGCTAAATTATCTGGTCTCTTATGTTGATAGAGTCAAGTATTCTGACCTCAAGACCCACGTCGCTGCGGTTACCACAACCATATGTTTTTGTAGGCGGCAGATCGGCGCTATAAACGCCGACGTTTAAAGATGCATCAACCAACCAGCGTCAGGTTGCACGGCTGCGCCCAGACCAGGGCATCTCTTTCACCCAACGTCGACAATCAAAGACCAAAGAAATATTAGAGGAAACACAGAACAAGTTCACGGCATCTCATCAGCCATGGCCTCAGACGCGGCATCTACTACGCTCGCACATAGAAGTGTCGCTAGTATTCGTGGAGGTGCTCCTCAGGGGCCTGGTCCCTCTACTCCACACACTCCAAACCGCTCTTCTGTTGCACCCGTACCCAGCTACGGCTCACCATCAACTATTCGTGCAGATGACGAGGTCATCGTTGTTGAGATAGGATCGCGGTACGTCAGAGTTGGGTTTGCTGGCGACACGTCTCCTAAGGCAACCCTTCAGTGCAGCCCAGAAGATCAACGTCGAGCTGGAGATTTTCGAGGTTGGCAACAATCAAAACCGGCAGCTGGACTGCAATGGTCAAAGGAGCATGAATTTTGGCGATATGATTTGAGAGAAATTGAGCTCGGTGCATTCCAGGATAAGTTGGAACGTATACTTCACGATGCCTTCTCAAGGTATGTTATTTTTAAAGCTGGAGGAATGAATACTTACTCATTGAAGATACCTACTCATTGACTCTCGGCCAAGAAGGATTGGCTTGGTGCTGGACTCCGGTGTACCAATACCGTTGTTAACGGCTACTTTGGATATCATGTTCAATAGATTTCAGTCACCAACTGTGTCACTAATGTCGACACCGACCATGTCGGCCATATCAGCAGGCGTCCGATCTGCCCTAATTATCGACATGGGCTGGGCAGAGACTGTGGTAACCAGTATTTACGAATATCGGGAAGTAAAGACTACACGCACAGTCCGAGGTGGCAAAGCCCTTCTCGATTCACTCTATACGACCATCGAGGACTTAATACCAGGGGAGCACGACGCTACCAAGAAAAGAGTGATTGGTTTCAAAGAATGCGAAGATATCATGTGCCGGTTGATGTGGTGCAAGCCATCAGAGTTCCGTTCAGCCCAACGACAGTCGACTCAGCTGGAAACCGTGGACGAGCAAGAAGAGATTGAAGCCGAGTCGGCGCAACCTGGTCTTCCAACCGGAGTTGCCCAGGTACCCATCAACACGGGATCTCGTCCGTTGACGGTAGATCTTTCTTTTGAGAAGCTCGCAGAGATCTGCGATGATGCCTTCTTTGATCCTTCAGCAGACCGGGCGACATTTGACGACGACGAACTCCCGCTACATCTCCTCTTGTACAAGCATCTTTTGCAGCTACCGCTTGATGTGCGCGCTATCTGCATGTCGCGGATCATGTTTACAGGAGGTTGCTCCAATATCTTGGGAATCAAACAAAGAATCATCGACGACCTGACAGCTATCGTGAAAAAGAGAGGATGGGAGCCAGTGTTTGGGAAAGTCGTGGACAAACATAGGAGCACCACCAGACTCCATCGACAATCTAGCACCACATCTCCGACAGAAGGATCACCACCTTCATCAAAAACCGGAGAAGAGCATTCTGCTTCTCCAAAAGGCGCAGCCGATACGAAGCACGAGCCCGATCCAATTGAAGCAAAGGTTGAACGACAACGAGAAACAGTTCCACAGATGAAGGGCCAAATACGCGTACTCAAGACTCTTGGCCCCTGGATTGGTGGGAGCTTGCTTTGCCAACTTAAAGTGCCCGCTATGGCAGTAATTGACAGAGAAGCCTGGCTACAGCATGGTGCGAATGGAGCCTCTCGACCAAGTGAAGTTGATTACAAGGTGCAACAGAGACAGAGCATGCAGGCAGGAGGATATGGCCGTGGTGTACATCACGGTAACTGGACTTTAGGTGTCTGGGGTTCGATATAAAAGCCTTTATCCAGCTTAGAGGATGTGAAATAAGACAAAAAATCTAAATTGTTTTGTGTCTTATGATTAAATGATCAAGATTTCTGATGCTATGAGATAGTGAGGATTCGACGAAGTGCACGAGAATTGTAGATAAGCATACCCAGGTCATCCACCTACCAATCCAACACATTACACAAGCAGATACAGTGATTGATAAGCTCAATTGACTTAATTGCCATGTCAGTTTCTTTGCCAAGAATAAAGACGTTCCCAGTATGATGATGCTCTAGTAATACCGTGACGGTCCGGGACGGCTCGGGTAATTGCATTAAGCAAGCTCTCCACTGTTAAGGCTTCGACCCCAAACTTGCTGATCAGCTCCAAGTACCTCAGTCATGCTTTATATGAGCTGCTCACTCACAACTCAACAGCCGCCATGAACAGGACATTACCGGGCCTGCGGTGTCGCAATTTGTACCCGAGGCTATTAAGGACTCACCCAGCTTTGACTCGTAGCTTCGCAGACGCTAAGAGACCACCATCAGCGCCAAAGCCTATTGTCGATATCAAACACATTCGTCAACATGCAGACCTTTATCAGCAGACTTGCGTGGAGCGCAATTATCGCAAGCAAGCGCAGAACCCAGCTAAGATTCTAGAATTACATGCGAGATGGCAGGATCTTCAGCGACAAGGCCGCGCGCTGCGTGAGCGATCGAATTTATTGAGGCGACAACTTGCGAACCCGGCTACTAGCAGCGGCGATGAGGATCTTAAGGAAGTGCGACAATTGACCCGCGAGCAAATTCAGGACGAAGCTCGACAACTTAAGCAGAATCTCTCTTCAATTGAGAAGGGAGAGTCGGAGGCAGTTACGCAGATGGAAGAGCTTGCGCTAGAACTACCCAATCTCACTCATCCGGATACTCCCAAGGGAAGTGAATTTGAGGTGATGAGCTATATCAACGATCCACCCACTTTCAAAGAATCTCCCGAGGATAAGATTTGGCGCTCTCATGTTCACATTGGAACTGAGCTTGGACTCTTCGATTTCGCCGGCGCTGCTACTGCTTCAGGATGGGGCTGGTATTATCTTCTTGGTGAAGCTGCTCAACTTGAGCAGGCTTTGATTCAGTTTGCTATTGCGACGGCGACCCGTCATGGTTGGACACAAGTATCGCCTCCCAGCATGGTCTACAGCCATATTGGTGCGGCGTGCGGATTCCAGCCTCGTGATTTGAACGGCGAACAACAGGTTTACACAATCGCTCAATCTGCTGACGATGCTGAGCGTGGTGTCCCCGAAATGTGTCTTACTGGAACCTCCGAAATCGCTCTTGCGGGAATGAAGGCCAACACCACCATCGACTCCGAGGATCTTCCCCTTAAGCGCGTTGCTGTCTCCCGCTGCTATCGTGCCGAAGCTGGTGCCCGTGGCGCAGATACCAAGGGATTGTACCGTGTACACGAGTTCACCAAGGTTGAGATGTTTGCCTGGACAGCGCCAGACGAGGACGCTGCTCAGGATATCTTTGATGAGATGCTCGACATGCAGACCGAGATTCTCCTCTCACTTGGTCTTCATTGCCGTATCCTTTCAATGCCATCCCACGATCTAGGCGCCTCAGCAACCCGCAAGGTCGACATCGAGGCCTTCTTCCCTAGCCGTCGCGACAACTGGGGCGAAGTCACATCAGCCAGCATGTGCACCGACTACCAGACCCGCCGCCTTGGCACAAGGACCCGCGTTGATGGAAAGCTTGCTTTCCCATGGACCGCCAACGGCACCGCCTTGGCTGTTCCCCGTGTGATAGCAGCTCTGTTGGAGAATGGATGGGATGAGGAAGCAAAGACTGTCGCCGTGCCAGAGTGCCTGCGACCTTGGATGGACGGTAAAGAGAGGATCGGTCTCGGTGGACGTCGCTCGAGCGTGGACCGTGTGTAGGCTTGAGTCAAAAGAAATGAAGCATGGCCTAACTCCGTGCGTGTACGAATTGAGGAGCTACAGAAGGCGTGGATGTTATGGAAATGGATATCTTTTTTAATACGAAGGCGGGGCGTGGTCTCCTAGTCGAATTCAGAATACCAGCTTCGAAAAGACTTCTCCTTCAGCGCTGTGACGGTCTGGTGCGTGTACGGGCATGTTGGTGCGTATATATGGTCTATTCTTTACGCGAAGACATCTTCACCATATCAGATGCCTCACCTTCTTCTCCCAACCTGGCATCCGAAACTCCAACCCTGGACTTCCCCTCCACCAATACCATCCACTCATCTTCTTCATCGCACCAAGCCACCCCAGTTCTCTTCTCCTCCACGTTCTACCTCTCGTACCATCACCTCGATGCTGCACCACGTACACTCCTCCATCAGACGCTGTCGTCAACCTCGCCTCTCCACGCTCTGGATCTCCACTGCTGTGATATTCCCGTCTTCGTGGTGTTCGGTTTGCTTGAAATCGCTTGTTGTGATCCAAGTCTAGGATTTCGGTCGCTGCTACTTCCATCCACACATCCAAGGTCCGGAGGTGGTCGGCATATATGACGAGGAGTGCTATAATAGAACAAAGGCCTGATGCTAACCAGAACACCCAAAACGACGATCCTTCAGGTCCGTATGAACTCTCGATGGACAAGATTCCAGATACAACCGTCAATGGGAGTAAGAGGCCACCCAAATATGCTATGCGATCAAGACTTCGTGCGTTCGCATCCTTCGGTTCGTCTTGCGCCTGTTGAGCATGTGCTTGAAGAGCGACTGTCACTGAGATCTGAATGCGTCTTTGAAGACGCTCTGCAAGATTTGCCCAGTCGGTGGATGTGATGCTGCTGAACTGGCCTCGTCGCTCCATGCTTCGTGCATTATCGGCATTTGTTTCGAGAGAACGAGCGATAGTCCATTGAACGTCTACCGAGTCAGACCCTAGAGGAGGTAGAGAGTCGAGCTTTTGAAGCCAAGTATCGTATATGAGCTCTGCCACAAGGTCTTCTATGGACCGAAGCTCGACGAGTGTCTGCCACAGGGAATCTTCCAGCGCGGATCTTTTGGGGGGACGTTTCCCCTGTTTGCTTCTGTCTGGAACAGTGTTGCTTGGAATTCTAGCAGGGCGACGGGGTCGCAATGATAACCGAAATGGAAGACCGTCTAAAAGGAGAATAGGAAGTCGTTCTTTGACCATGAGCGATGCACGGCAGATCCTGATCCCCTCGTCTTGATCATCATCACTCTCATCGTCCTTGTCTTTGTTGTCGCCCTCACCATCATCCAACCTTTTTCTCCTTATTTCGATCTCGGGAAATTCCCAAATCCATCCTCCCTTTCTCTTGTCCAGTTCCATCCCGAGCAAGACGCCCATGTCGCATTCGCCCCTTACAAGAGCAATCCTTTTCCAGCCCGGTCTTTCCACTGCGCCCATCTCTTCTTGCAACTCCTCAGCTGTAGATATTTCCTTCTGTCGACAGTTCTGGGCATTCCATTCTAAGACATAAGGTCTGCCAGAACCGGGAATGACTCGATCCGAGGATCGCCGGCGAGTCGTCCGGTGTCGAGGCTCCGGAGCCGGAGGATATCGTGACATATTTGCTCCCGTTCTGTTTTAGTGAGTTTAAAATGGCTAAATCAAACACTCTGAAAGAAAAGGTCTGGTCAAGGATTCTATAAATTATAAACTTTCTGAGACTAACTTAACCCTAATATGGGGGAGTTTCACTCTTTTGTCTCTTTCACTATAACTCTCTCCAAAGCCTCATGAGCACAAGTCTCGTCATGCGAGAAGTTCACAATGAATTATTTCTCCATAATTTTCCAGGTAGATGTCCTCCATCCTGAGCGTTTCAGGGTTCTGAAATGTCTCACTAGGCAGATGCTCCTCTAAGCCTCCATAATCAAGTGTTCGGGTATGGTCATGTGCCAAATTCCTATGCGCAGATGACCCAAATGGTAAAGGAACCTCAGCACGCGACATTTCTACCTGTGGAGTGCAATTACATAAATAGCCTGTGACAACTACTCGACGGAACCCGAATCCCATATAATTGTTCCTGGGCCTGTTGAGGTAGGTAAGCCCCGGGCTTGTCAATAGCATCTGCATCTGCTTTCTCAACTCCTATCACTTGTGCCGAACATCCAAGAAGCCCCACGAATTCTGTCTTTATCAAAATAGCCGTCGTTCGTGCATGGCTCATCATCTTTATTGAACGGTAACTTTACATAAAATGGCTCTTTCCCGCTCTTCCCGTAACGCCAGACCAGACGCCATTTTTAACAGCGACAACTGTAGATAGGATGTGAGACTTCCTGTTTCGTCTCTTTCATTCTCCAACCCCCTTCACTCCCTTTTCCTGTCCCACATCCCTTTTCTTCCGTTGCTTTCTCTCCTCTCTCCTTCTAACCAGCGATCTTCCTAAGGAGTGTCAAGTGTGTCGAATGACTGAAAAAGAAAAAGAATAGACGCCCCAGTGCAAGAATTCCAGATCGTAACCCCATGCGTATACGTACGACAACATGTCCAATCGATGATGAAGGCTAACCAGTAATGAGAATGTTTCGAATTTCTTCAGTGGAAGTCTGCGTTCCAAAATCAACGGTGGTGATCGTCGTCACCATCGTGATGCAAAGTGACACTGTTGAACTCAAGGAATGGGTCGGCAATTTCACCACCAGGAGTGGCCAGTCCGCTGTCCAAAGGCACTCCCTTTAGGTTCATTGCCCTTGAACCTGAAAGGTCGACACTCTCGCTCTCCTTCACATTTCGGAAATTGACGGTATCAACTCCTCGTCCAGCATGGGGGACGATCGGCGGCTTCATGTGACGAATCAATGCCCATTGTGTTGTTCTAAAGAATGGATGCGCCTTGATATCTGATGCACCAGCTCGGGCGCCAAGTCGTCGGTTCTCGTCTTTGATGAGTAGTTTCCTAATCAAGGACTTGCAGAGGCTGTGGCGCGGTCAGAAACAGTCAGAGCGAAGTCTTTCACTTGAGACTTACTTGGAGATCTGTGGTGCACCGGCATGGTCGGGGAAAGGAATATCTTCCCTCAAGATGTTGGCGAAAGTTGCGTTACGGTTCTTGCCCTTGAAAGGTGTTGTACCGTAGAGCATTTCGTAAATAAGGATACCAAGAGTCCACCAATCGACTGCGCTTGTATGGCCACTACCCTTAATAACTTCCGGAGCAATGTACTCCTCTGTGCCTACAAAAGAGTTGGTTCGGAAGTTGGCAATACATGAACGTGTGTCGATGGTTGGTAAGGCGTCCGTTCGAGCTCCATTCTTGCCAACGATCATGGTCGGCTTGCCACCAGGGTCTGACTGCTTGGACAAGTCAAAGTCCGAAAGCATAATATGACCCGATTGGTGAAGCAGAATATCTATAAAAAGGGTCAGCTGTGCATTTGTAAGCACGATCTCGCAACATACTCTCGGGCTTCAGATCTCGGTAGATAAATCCCATAAGATGCAGGTACTCAAGCGCTGCTGTCACCTCAGCAGCGTAGAACCGAGCGTCCTCTTCGGGGATGCATTTTCCAGGGCGCGTTTGGAGAGCGCGGAAGAACTCGCCGCCACTGCAATACTCCATACACAAGTAAAGGTAGTCTTCTGATTGGAAAGAGTGGTATAATGTGACAATGAAGGGGTGGTTGCTTGTCGCGAGAATTTCCTGCTCGGCGAGAGCTCGCTTGATCTTGTTTCGCTTGATCATCTCCTTCTTACTTAGTACTGTAGATAGTTAGTTGTAGTCGCATTTCAAGGTCTGACATATTGACATACTCTTCATGGCATAAAGCCTACTACTCTTCTTCTCCCTCACAAGATAGACTTTACCAACGTCTCCCTTTCCAATAAGCTTTATCTTGTCGAAGCTAGAGGGGCTAACTTCAACGTTTCGGACTTTGATCGAATTGGAACTATAAGTTCGACGGAAGGCCATTGACATGTTGGGAGCTGGTAGAGCAGCAAGAACGTCGTCTGGATTGGCATGCTTAGTCATTTCTTCAGCTTGAGAGGTCTTAGCCGATTCTATGAGGCCGAGCGCGCCAGAGCTTGTAAGAAGAGGATCCTTGCCAAGCTCAGCAGTCGCAGGGCGCTCATTATTGGGGTCATTCTTGGAGAACAAGCCTTGAGCGTTGGGTGCGCTGGCGACTCTTCTAAGTCTCCTGGCAAGCTCCTCTTTGGTCTCGCTGGTAGCTTGGTCGGTTGTGGTAGTGCCATCCGGTGCTTGGATCTTCAGACTTGGCGTATCTGGGGGGCTTGGGGGAACAGAGTCGGAATTATGATGACGCAGTCCTGGTTGGCCTTGATGGGCAAAATAAGGGTTCGCGTGAGCCGTAGGGCTCATAGCTTCCTCCAACTGGTTGCCTTCGCTTGCCACGGTGTGCGCGCGCAGGCGGCCAACTGTATTACTAAAGAACTTGGTGTGACGAGATTTCGAGGGATCGGGTGTGGTAGCGGTCGAGCTCTTTTCCTTTTCCTTTTCTTTGTCCTTATCGCTAGAAGCACTGCCAGTACTACCTCCAGTGTTCATACGGAAGAAATTGCGCAAACGGTGGCTGACCTGGCCGCCGGTGCCGTTCGAGTTCTTTTGGGACGGCATCGCGAGACTTAGAAACGGCCGGGTAGGTGGGGACGGAAAGACTTGGTAGGGTTTCGATTAGAGATTCGCTGCCATATTCGACGGCTAAGAGGTGATTGAAGATGAATAAAAGATCGGCGTAAGGAAGAGCGGCAGTATTGATAAAAAGGGAGGAGGGAGGAGGAAGGAATGACGCTGGCCTTGAGACCTGCTATGGGTCCTGATGAATTGGATTGGAAATGGAACGGGCCATGCATGGATGGGGATGCTCGGGGGGCGGCGTCGGAGCTTTCTGCCTGAGGCATGACTAGTATTCCCATCGGCGTACCAGAAAAATTAACCGCTAGAAGCATGGAGACGGAATGACTTGATCACTTTACGCCGGTCTAGACCAGCATTTAGATTAGTTTATTTTGGCATCCCAAGTCGTAAAACAGTACGGTGTAGCTAATCTAAGCTCAGTATCCGTATCCTTCGGCTTAGCTTGGGACTTAGGTACCTCTTCAGCGGCTGTAACGCCTCGCCTTGTGGCTTGGAGAGTCAGAAGGTCGGGCCTGGCCGCCTGGGGACCTATCGTTGGGTGGTCTTGGTAACGTTAGTTTTAGTGATCTTGGCTTTATCCATCCATATTATAAAGCTGCCTAGCCTGATCTCGCTTCTTGCAGCTCGGCTTCCCCCAGGTGCCCGCAAACTCCGAATGTTTCGAGCGTTTGCTAATGATCTCGGCTTTATCCAGAACATTCAGCACCTCTTCAATCTCCAGCAAAAGGAGAGGTTTCTTGAGTTGTCTTCTGTCTGTTGGCTGTAGACGAGATCTCCAGGGCTGGCGAGCCACTAAAACGACAAGTTGAAGTCAGTGTTACGCTAGAATCAAGAGGCGCCGATAGCCTAACCTGATCGGAGCATAATCCTTGCAGCCTTGATAAAGGTTCCTGTAACCTGCAGATTATTCTGTACCTTGCGTCTCTTCCCTAGTGATGACAGAATCAGTAGAAGACTTGTCGAATAAGTGAGGCGACTCTTTAAGCCATAATTAGAACATAAGCCCATGGGGGATGTCAGAGCAAAGCCCCGTTGGGGTTGCCCTGTCTGTGAGATGATGCCAAACAACATCCGGTTGGTTTAACGCGGGTTTAGACTGGCATTGGATATTTGAACGTGGCTTCGGGATCTAGTAATGATCCCCGTCGTCCTAAGTGACAACTTCGATACAAATATGGGCAATGCCTAGGGCTGTTCCTGTTCATCACTGGCTTTCAATGGTGGGTGTTCGGATGACATTCGTGGCTCAAACTACTCTGAAAGCAGTGACATGACAGCGGCTCAACCCCATTTCAAGGATTGTCAACACTAGCCAGCCGTGCTTTCCAGGCCATCCAGGTTATGAAACGAACCTGAATATCGATTAATTCTACCATTGATTCATAGAAGTGAGGCAGTACGCATGTTCATGCAGATCTTGAATCGCCCTGGTGTTGATCTGAATGGAGCAAGCCTTGACCCAGACGCATGATATCATAGCTCGTTTACAGAGATGTTCCTCACAAACCACCTCCGAGTGCCAAGGTTTCCTGGAAGCTCACGCCCATGGACAATGCGCTTTCAAGGTTCCTTGGAACGTACCATCTCGGGAGCAACGAGAGCACGGGATTTTTGGTTACCTTGAGATCTGTAGTACGTAAAGAAGCAGAACAAGGTTTCCAATCCGACCGCCCCCATATAATCTGGATACTCTACATGATTTCATCATTGCATTTTAAAGCAAAAGACCCTTGAGCATGAACATTTCTAGGAACGGAGGTTTGATTGGCCCTACACTCAATACATTCGAGGCACCAAGATTGACCGAAGTGTAACCGAGTGTATCAAACCCCGTGAAAATATATCGTGTTGACAACAGTGAACGTTGCTTGCTTTACGTCAAGACACAGCTAGACTCATGGTATCGGTAACAACAAGTCGATATAATCTAAATTACTACTCTATTAAGGCACATACGACCAAAGGTAGTGGAAAATACGGGATCCCGTCCGCTCTCCCATAGTCAAGCCACTAACCGGCGGATTAGTAGTTGGGTCGGTGACGACCAGCGAATCCCCGCTGTTGTATGTTTTTGCTCTCTGGACCTCTGTTTTGGTGTTTTGTCCCGAAGAGTAACCTTTTTCTCCTCTCGCTTTAGACTACAAGTACAATTTGCTTGGTACCTAGTTCTAATGAAACTAAAACTAAGTGCGTTGTTACTGCTATTTTCGAACCTTCACTCCTGTGTGCAATTCTGTTTCGTACAGTATTGTCCTTCTAATTGTATTCTTGTTTATGTTCGGTTACTGTCCATGTGCAAAGTACAACAACCAATGCAGATATGACATACGTACGAGAGAACTCTCGTATCTCAATCCCGTGTAGCTTCCTTTATTTGAGGATGCAATTTTGTCACTGTGGTTAAAGTCTACTTCGACTCCCATACTTCAACCCTTTTCCCATACGGAAGTAACTTCAAACTCAAGCGCACTATCCAATATGCAATAAAGGTTTCACATTGGAGCGTATGCGTGCTTCCTTTCTATTGATGCAACTTCTCAGAGCTCTCGACTTGACTTTTCTTCAGATTCTCAAGGCCGAACGAGATCATATGCTGAGTATTATCATTATCTAGTAAGTGTAAGGAACCACTTATACCACGATGACTATGTTAGAGATTTGTCTAGGTGTTTTACACAGTTGTGACAATACAGTCTTGTCAGCGGGGAGCGGACAACTCTACGCACTGGGCAAATGTACATTGAGTTACATGGAATAAGCATGCGAAACTAAAGTATCGTCATCTCACTCTGTGTCGACTGATGAGTCCAGATCGAGGTCATTCAGGTTTCCTCAAATCTTGTACTCCGATTGGCTCCCTGTCAGGGGCCTCCCACCAAAACGGAAAGGGCACAGCCTCCAGTCCCGTCTCATTAGGTTTATCTGACGGTCTGGCCGCTTGTGTCGCAACCTTACTCTTTTCCCTTCTCTCTGTCTTCTCCTCAAACACAAACGCTTGACCGACCAAGTCTCCAGCTTCAATTCTTTTTTGTACAAGTTTTGTAACTTCTATCCCTTGCTCCAAATCGGCATCATGGCTCGTGGCAACCAGCGCGAAAAGGCTCGTGAGAAGAACCTTAAGAAAACAGAGGTTCGTCTTACTCTAAACAACCGCTCCCCCAGATGATCAACGACAGCGAATATACATAGTACAAGTACTAACATAACTTGTTTCGTACCTACAGAAGACTAAGACTACCATGAGCGGTACCCAGATGCAGCACGCTAAGGAGTCCAACGCCGATATCATGCGACAGAAGCAGGCTGCTGGTATGTTCGAACCACCCCCAAACCCCGAAAACGAGCCCTATAATGCAACAACCACAACCCAACAGGCCGTTGCCTCTTGAACGAACGAGTGGATACTGACACAATAATCTATAGCTGAGGCTCGCAAGGCCGCTGAGGCCAAGAAATAAAAGGTGCGGTCCGATGTACGAACACTATCCACTCAGGATTGAAGAAAAAACACCGTCAATTATCTGTATGGAACACCATAACTGCAAGAGATGGAAGATAAGGGCTAGTGGCAAAGTGAGAACGTTCGGGGTCAGATATTCTTTTCAGCGACGAAACGAAACGATTTTGGGTAGCACAGGCGAAGCGGTGCACTAATATGGGTTGGGCTGTCTTTCACAAAAAGATTACTATATATGTAGCCCCTTGAATACATCTTTCTGATGATGTTCGCTCGTGATGGCTAAATACGCAGCTCTAGGGTCCCTTCTATGTCTCATTCGCTCTTAACCTCTACTTGTAGGGCATGGCTCACATACAAATGGTTTCAATGTCGTGCGCAATGTCAACCATCTTTTGATTACTTCTGGGAACAAATTATGGCAACTCAGAGATGAGCAATTTGCTGTAGTGTTGGTGTGCACATCACCAGGAACGGCAAGTCGAGGAGTATCCCCCCTGCTGTATCATCACAACCACAAATATGGCGGGTTATTGAGATGACGCTTTGGTATTTCATACCAAGAAGACTGTTTGATCTATTGACTGGCTACAATACCAGAAATATTGGTATGTAACCACAGTTTGCTACTACACTTTGAGAACTGCTTCACTCATGTCCCACCATATGTGAAAGCTCTCTCAAACCGACGTTGAAAGATAGTCGATTCCCAAACAACGAATCACGCTTATGGCACTACCGAGATGAAAGGCACACATTTAAAGATCATGATCGACAATTAGGTTTCGTCCCATAGGTTTTGTCCCATTAACTAACTATACCGATCTTCAAACCCGTGAAGATTTCAAATGCCATCTAGGCTACCCAAAGAAATAATCCATACCGTCTAAAAATCCATAAATGGTACATTCAAGTAATAACACATCGCAAACAAGTACTAAGCATCTTCCGTGGTATCAACACTCCTCGTCTATCATGTCATTACTTAGCTAATACCGCCAAGGTTGTAGGGCATAGCTCCTGAGATATTGTTAGTTTTTGTTACGATGAGTAAAGATTGTATGGTTCAAACTTACCAGCCATGCCGCCAAATGAGTTGATGCCTTGGGCCGCGGCAGGGAAAGCACCAGCGGCGCAAGAAACGTGGCAGACACAGCTGCCATCGGGAGCAACAGTGCCCTTGCCAGGGACAACTCCTGTGGCCTCGGGAGGAGCGGCGGCAGCATCAGTGCCAGCAGGAGGAGCAGCAGCGGGTGGTGCGGCCTCAGCAGGCTTAGAAGCGGCGGGAGGAGCAGGCTCACCACCTTGGATAGGAGCAAGCTTGCCGTCACCCTTCTGCTGGATGGCCATCTCCTTGAACTTGGCATGGGTCTTCTCAGCTGAAGGGTTGATGGAGAAGACCATACCCTGACCACAGTGGTTGCCCTGCTTGCAGTAGAACCAAAGAGGGGTGTCGACCATGACTTGCATAGCAACTTGGGGGGGAGGAGACACAGTGTTGTTGGGGTTGGCCATGAAGCCAGAGTCCATGCCGCCCTCCATAGCATCACAAGGGGTGTCAAAGCCAGACTGAGAGACGGTGTGGTTCTGTGAGAGGAACTCGAAGACGACGGTGTCACCGATAGGGATATCGTGAAGCTCTTCGGGCTGGTATACAAGACCTCCAGGGCCACCGACGGTAACAGTGTGCTGGGCAGCCTCAGCAGGCTTGGTCTCGATAACCTCTCCACCCTTGGTGATGGTCTGAGTAACTGTGACCTTCTCGTTGACGGTTGTGGTCTCGGCACCAGCTCCAGCGTTGTGCCAGATGATGATGATCTCAGTCTTGGACTCCTTGGTAACACCGGGATGGACAACCTTCGCAGGAGCCTTGACGACCTCAGCAGGGTGCTTGACCTCGGCAGGTGGTGCGGGATGCTCTGCAGGAGGAGCGGGAGCGGCTACTGGGTGCTCAGCTGGGGCAGCAACAGGATGCTCCATGGCAGGCATCGCAGGTGCTGCAGGCATCTCAGGCTCAGGATGTGTTCGTCGTTCATGGAAGCGGGCGGCAAAAACCATAGGCGCAAAGGCGGCCAGGGCGAGAGTTGAAGTCTTCATGATGTCGTTCTGGGTATTAAACTGGTATGGTAAAAGGAAATAGGTAGAGATGATCTGCCAGAGATTGAATCGGTTTTAGTTGATTAAAGGGACTCGAATAATGAAGAGGGCCTGCCTTCAATGAAAGGAAATCTAGGTGCAAAAAGAATGAAGCACGAAGAAACAACTGAGAACTGAATGATAATGAGATATGGGAATGAGACGAGAATTGATTATCGTGGAACGAGCATGCTCTTATTATAGTACATCAGTTCAAGGCGGCTGCGACCCCTTGAAAAGACAAGCCTTCAAACACATGTTCGAAACACGGCCGTTGAAGAAGCCGACTGCTACTCTCATCTCAGGCTGGGAGCCTAGCCCTGCATTCGCTTCGGTTTCTCAAGATCCGATCACATAGCGCTGTGGTTTCCTGTGAAACGACTTCTGGTGCGGGGGGTCGTTTCTGTGACAGATCCGTCTCGGATCGCGTTTGGTGTTTTGGAGTTTTACCCCATTTCGCTACTTATCAGCGCCAAGCGAATTATATGCGACAGATAATGATTGGGATGTTTTCTTACATAGCACCCAGTATAGGGCAAAAATGCTTAATTAGGCCTTGTATAGCGTCGTATTGCTAACCAACAGCAGGGGTAAAGTTTTTAGGGATGAGACCCAAGCTCCTACACATAGAGACAGGTCCGACGAGCCAAGAACGGGAGCCCTCCTCTCCGGCCTATACTGGCAGCTGGACCAGCCGCTTAAGGCTATTGCTATACCAGAAATGAAGCTATTTCGTTATCGACGAGGTGGTGGCTAAAGCCAAGATATTAAATATTATAGTCGCCGTTTGAGCGGTATAGCATTCGTTTCACCAATTGATCGTCAACGTCGAGGTTTCATCGACATCGTCTGGCCTTTGACGAACGCTTAGGCTTTTGTCCAATGATTCAGTCAAGGAGTTTGTTCCTTGAGAGATAATGTTTCTTGAAGCTTGGCCTACCATCATCGGCCGCGTGTCTTGTTCTAGGCATAGTCGAGTGGATATGAAGTGGTTAATAGATGTGTATTATTGTCCTATGGCGGTGGTCTATGCTTCAAAATGCACACACTCTGGCAGAGAGTATTTCAATATTTCCCTTAAATATCAAGCTGTTTAAGCTCTCAAGCAAGCTGTGACACAGCATTGGACTCGTATTATTGACGTACAGAGACCTGCGCCGTGCTTAGCTTTGTTCTAATCTCGAATATTCACTCATGGTAGTTATACCGTGGCATGATATATACTTACAGATGCCTTTAACATCACATCCAGTGACTTGTTTCTGGAGATTTCTCCACGATGTTCCATTCCAGGTCCTTCATCTAAACTCATTCATGCACATACTCCCGAGTAAACGACAATCAATCTTGCGTCGTCGCATCAACGGCAACTGCCCGACCGAGAACCCATGTCCAGCTCATGGCTTTCACAGCCACGTTGAGAGATGGTTACCGCTCTTCCGTGTTTCAAGGGTGGTATCCGTATATCATTGTTTCTTCGCTTACGAAGTGTGGTTTTGTTGAGCTTGTTGCTGGCCTTCGTACAAGCCTGTGTAGTAGCCTGCATAATACCAAGACATGAGGAGTTTCTTGAGGCTTTCATCCTGAACTGTCGCGATTGGTTAGTCAAACATTGTAACAGATGGCAGTTTAAAAAAAAGCTTGGCTTACCAGAACCTAGAACGGTCTGTATCGGAAAAGCAGGGACACCTCGAGATTGAGACGGAGCCGGTTCCTTAGACTCGTTCCGTGATGAAGGGATCTTCAAAGATGATTAGCCGTACGGAAGTGATGAGATCCAAAGACCGGATGAGGCTCGGATAGATTAGGCCGTTGGCAAGGATGCGTACCTTATTTTCCTCGGCTCTCTCTGAGATCATTACATTATCTTGTGTTTCTGTTGTTTGGGGCTGTTCAGGCTCTGGCTCTGCTACAACCCTAGTTCATACGTGAGCATGCTGTCTTCAAGATTTTATCACGAGCATTGCTTACTGGTTTTGAGGCTCGAGATCTCGTAAACTTCCACCTTTGGCGTGTATGCTATGATATTTCTGCCAAAGGTCCATCAGTGGATGTTCGCGGTGTTTGCATATGCATACTCACTTTGTACTCTTGCAAAGCCTCATTCCAAGAATCGATGAGGGCAGAGTCATCCCACATCTCTTCATGAGTGAGGTTCTCTTGGTTTTTTGACATCTTGGGCTCAGATGTTGCTCTCTATAAACCTCAGATGATTAAAGTGGTAAACCCTTGACTATTCGGTGTGCCTCAAGTATGGTTGAGATGAGATAAGCGATTGTCAACTGAGATGAGTAACTCCTTGCTTCAGTTGTTAAGTCGTGTGAGTTATTTTGGTATAACGCGTTTCTCCTGCAGCTCAAAGGAGGTGTTCAGAATGTAAAGTGAAGTGTCCAATGCTGCATGGGGCTGTTCTTACCATAAACTATCGCCAGCCGTTGGTTCCATGTAAGCTTCAGCAGCTCCAGGCACTCTTTAGTGGATCAAGTCACTGAAGGGACCCCAACCCCCACTACGATAAACCGATAATGGACAGAGTCCTTCACCGCCCAAATTAGACATGGCAGAATCCCAATTTTTTTATGGTCCACGCATCTTTTTCTGCGGGAGTCCAGCTTTTGCGTATCTAGCATCAAGACAACCATATCAGGCATAATGGCACCAGAATTGAGAAAGAGAAAGTGTAAGTACTTTCGAACCAAGTCAAACTTCATGCGCTAATTCTTTATAGCTGCTTCTGACATCCAGAAGCCCAATGGCGCTGCCAAAGCTGCCAAGCCTAAGAGAAAGGGTGAGCATACAACACCAACAATACAGTTCCATTCATGTCGCTAATACAGCTCTTCCAGCCCCCGAGGATGCGTCACCTGTGTCGCTGAAGAAGCAGAAGTCTATCAAGAAGACCGCCGTCACAACAAAGGCCACCGAGAAGCCGGCGCAAAAGTCTAAGAAGAGCAAGCCCGTCGAGGAAGTCAAGGTTGTCGAGGAGGAGTCCACCACCCTCGATATCCCCGATGAGTCCGAGTCAGAGGCTGAGGAGGGTAAGGAGGTCCAGGCGATTGTGGACGAGCTCGATTCCGGCGACGAGGACATTACTGAGGGCGACGCCAGCTACAAGGATGGACAGGACGTTGGCAAGATTCCCAAGGTCTCCAAGGCCGTTGAGAAGGCTGCCAAGGCCTCCGGCGAGGACACTGGCGTCATCTACATCGGTCGCGTTCCCCACGGTTTCTACGAGCAGCAGATGAGACAGTACTTCGAGCAATTCGGTCCCATTGTTGCGCTACGACTCTCGCGAAACAAGAAGACTGGTGCCAGCAAGCACTACGCCTTCGTCAAGTTCGCCGAGGCCTCCACTGCCGAGATCGTTGCTAAGACTATGGACAACTACCTTCTATTCGGCCACATTCTCAAGTGCCGAGTCATTCCTAAGGACCAGGTTCACGAAGACATGTTCAAGAACGCCAACCGACGATTCAAGGCGGTCCCCTGGAACAAGATGGCTGGTAACCAGCTCAAGAAGCCTTTGACTGAGTCTGCATGGGCGAACAAGGTGGAAAAGGAGAACTCCAAGCGCGCTAAGAGGGCTGCTAAGCTCAAGGAGATCGGTTACGACTTCGACGCTCCTGAGATGAAGGATGTCCCTGCCCCTGTTACTGCTATCGAGAACGGTGAGAGCGAGACCAAGGCCATCGAGTCTGCGCCCGTCGAGAAGGAAGAGGAGACTAAGGTCGAGGAGCCCGCTGAGGTTGTCGAGACAGTCGTCGAGAAGACCGAGGTTGTGACCAAGCCCAAGGGTAAGGCTGCCAAGGGCAAGGCAACAAAAGGAGGCAAGGGTCGCAAGACAAAGGCTTGATCGGGTACAGAATTGTTCAATTCAATGGGTTTTCGGCGTTTAAAGCGGCATAGATATAGTTCAAAAGAGATCCATAATGAAATGAATGCAAATTGGACATCCATCATTCAGTGTCACGCGCCGTGTTGCATTCATTCATTGGCAATTCTATCTACAGAACGAACAAAGTTTCACGATGATATGTACGCACATAAGCGAACCCATAGCACTCATAGAAAATAAAAGAGCAAGCAACGGGATTATGAAAGGCGATATATGGTCTACTTCGCGCTCAATCCTGAAAAAGCCACGGAAAACAATGGTCAATTTCAAAAGTATGATTGCGAAGATGAAAAATATGTGAAGAAGAAAAAAACAGATTCAAAGCGCGGACGTGATAAAGGAAAAAAAAACGAACATCGCGAGGATCCACTCTGAAAATGACTAAGCAAGATTTCACTCGAGTTAACCTACAGCTTGAGCAAAACGACTTTATTCTCGTTATTAACCTGGATTTATCAGTTGTTGGTAAATGGAAATCAATTATAATCTTGTATCTTATGTTTCCTCAGTGGGGATGATTCAAGTCTACATTAAATCCAAGTCACTTCATCGTTGAGGGATAGTCATGTGCTACAACAAACCCATCATATTGCTTGGAACTGATATGACTTTGTTAAATAAACCAACACTATGGGCAGTGGTTGGACCTTGGCCTTTTAATGTCGAGATGCTTTCTTGTATTGGCCTTGAAGAATTTTCCGATACGGGTCCACGTTACAGAGTCTTTGTCTAAGTAGCCACATGAAATAGATGTATGAAGCACGAAGGAGATATCACATGTTTATGAGGCAAGTTGTTATGAACCAGACCAGACTGGAATAGGCAAATGAATATAGAGCATCCAAAGTAAATGAGACTCATGGAGAATTAGAGGAGATTGCATCTTGGCACTATCTCTGTGTCAGTAAATACGGGTTCACAATACCAACAGGATATCATTCGACCAGTGTTTCTGATCTTCTGAGCAGCAACAGAAAGCCTCAGATGTTGAAAAGAGAAGGTCGATATTATAACTGATAAATGCTACAGTAGTAGCCGGCCGGTAGTTTCGGGCCCGACTTGTTGGGATGACGCCGCACCCGTTGAAACGTCGCCAGCTCCAGGGAGCTCCAAGCACTGGCGTCCACTGAATCCCACCAATGCCCCAGCTGACGTGGTGCCCTGGAATTCTATCCCTCCCGTAAGTTGACCTAACACCAACACCAGGGAGGCCACTCACTGTAATGGACATACTGACACGTACCTGATCTGGCCTATTCTAGATCCTGCATCCATTATCGCGTAAAAGCAACCCCGGCGCTAAGAATACTATATCTGCACGACATTGAACTCCTGAATGCTCGTGACTGGCGCATTCGAAGCTCACCATGTCTTCCGCTGTTACAACGAACCCGACCCAGGCGACGAATTCAGGTGCGTGCAATCCCTACCCCTGCAATTGAGGTGGAAATGGAGAGTCGAGAACGTGTCCTAACCATGGGGCCTCGCTTCCCGCTTGTGCAGGGTCATCCAAAAAGAAGAAGAACAATAAGAAGAAGAACGCCAACAAGAACAAGGCTTCCGAGGAGCAAACTGGTACTTCTGAACCTCAACAGGGTTCAGATAAAGACGCCCTCGAAGACGAGCCCGAGACACCCACTCAGCCCGTACGTAGCCATGACGCTTCCCAAATCATGCAATTGCGCGCGCGCTGACATGTATCGCCATTATAGGAGACGCCAGTTGATACAGGAGTCGAAGACGTAAACGAAAGCACAACAGTCCAAAGCAACGGGCATGCCGTAGAGCCCCAGGACAAGAGCAACGGGCTCACACCCCCTCCAGTTGATGGCGAAAAAGAAAAGACCAACAATTCAGATACCTCTGCCAAGCTAGAGGCCATGAGTCAAGAACGAGAGGCCTTGCGGGCCGAGGTCGAACAGCTACGGAAGCAGCTTGAAACCATACAAGAGACACACGACAATGAAGTCACACAGCTCAAGAGCGACCTGGAAGAGAGCAATGCCGCCAAGGAGAACGCCGAGGAGGAATACCAGACTCTTCTTGGTCGTGTCGAGAAGATCAAGCAAACACTGAGCGATAGATTCAAGCGCGACAAGGCGGATCTCGAGGAAAGCAAAGAGCGTATAGAAGAGCTCGAGGCAGAAAATGAAGAGCTCAGGAATAGTGCAGCATCATCCGGCGGTGATGTTGCCAAATTAAAAGAAGAATTGCATGATGCGACCCGGGAACTCAACACACTTCGAAGTCGAAACAACTTATCGGCACAGAACTGGAGCAAGGAGAAGGAAGAATTACTTCGACATGTTCAACATCTCAAGTCAGAAATGGAGACGACCGCCAACGCCATGGGTGAATGGGAAGTTATCGCCATGGAGGAGCGTTCCATCAAGGAGAGCTTAGTCGACAAAGTCTCGGAATTGGAGGAGCAGGTCACCATGCTACGACAAAACTATGAGAGTGCTACTGCGGATAGGGATAGCCAGGCAACCCTCATCGAGAACCTACAGAACGCTCTCCGCGAGATCCAAGATGCCCGCAAAAAGGAGCTTCGTGACATGGTCGAGACCACAGAGGCACAGATTCAAGGCCTCAAGAAGCAAGTCCAGGAGGCCGACACTCGCGCTACCGAAGCCGAGACTGCCAAGCAGACTTTGACTCAAGAGCTTGAGCGAACAGCACCTTATGAGAAGGAAGTCAAGGAGAAGAATCTTCTGATTGGAAAGTTGAGACACGAAGCTATCGTACTGAACGACCACTTGACTAAGGCACTACGATACCTCAAGAAGACCAAGCCAGAGGACAACGTAGACAGGTTGGTTTTCCCATATCCGTTTATAAAGCCTCATGCTAACCATGAAAAGACAAATTGTCACTAACCATCTCCTCCACTTCCTCACCCTCGACCGCGGTGACGCCAAACGTTTCCAGGTCCTCCAAGTCATGGCTGGCTACTTGAATTGGACCGACGAGCAGCGAGAGCAAGCTGGTCTTGCCCGTCCAGGGACATCGAACAATTTACGCCTACCAATTTCACCTTTCAACCGCACACCAAGCTCTCCTTCTCTTAACGCTGATCTTTTTGCGGACACCTCGTCTGCAAAAGATAAGGAGTCATTATCAGAGCTCTGGGCAAACTTCTTGGAGCGCAGCGCACAAGAGGGTGCTCTAGAGACGCCTAGTCGAAAGGGCAGCACAAGCAGTGCAGCCACAGGGCCAGTGAGGCCGGAGTCCACGAAGCCAGAGTCCAAGAGTTAACGTTGAATATGGAGTTTTGTATGGCAATTAAACTAAACGGACATGTGAGGAATGAACACGGTGCATGTTTCAGGGGGTTAGTAGGGAGATTATTTCACTGGACATTGTTACAAGAGAGAACGAGATACGTTTTTCAAGGTAATGGAAGATAAATTTGACGGTCATAGACCTCTTTGTATGAATAGCTCTTTTGAAAGAAGGGTTGGGATAATACGCAGCAGGATGGGGGGTATTTTAACCATCGTGTGCTGTTTCTGCATGCAAGTTCTGCAATACATTCTGTGCATAGCCTTCAGCGTCCCTCGTAATGCTTCCAACGTCAATACGATTACTCAGCGCATCATTGACTCCCTCTACAACCTCCCGCTCTTCCATAACCTCGCCCATGAGGCGGACTTCGTGGCTCCAATAAGCATGGCTGCGCGATCGAAGATCTTCGTCGCGCAACGCTGTGTTCTTAACAATGCCTAATGCGCTGAGCTTGCTCTTGACTACCATCAAGGCACGGCCAGTTGCCTCAATGCGCTCAACAGGTGATGGTGGCTCAACGAATGCGCGGTTCGTGGCAGATAGATATAGAAGCCAACCAAGGACAGCGTCAAAGCCGGCGAGAGTTACCAGGCGTGCAATTCGGGCAGTCCAGTAGAAGAAGTCGACTTCCGACAAACGAAGAGCTCGCGCATTGGCCTGGTAGTTGTAAGAGTTGACAAAGTAAATATCGAGAGCTGCGATAACAGCAGCAGCCATCGTGGCCTTTGGTCGCCACTGAGCGCCAGCTCGACCCGTGAAAGTAGGGCTTGTGACGAATGCGACAGCGAAGAGGTTGGTGATATGAGGCCACAGGAGTTGTGGGAGAGCATAGTTAAAGAATGTCTTTGGTTCCTCTGAGGTACAGAACGGGCAGTTGGCCAACACATCGGGACCAAATTGCAGGTAGAGCAATCGACTCTCCAAGTTGACAAATCTGCCCCTTAGAGCCTCGTCCTGCTTTGTGAGAACATTATCAGGTCTCCCAACAGCGACTCGGTTGAAGAGAACATCGACGGGGATTTGAATACGGCTTTGCGTCGCGAGAAAGAGGTTCTCGGGTGCAAAGGGCGGAAGCGTCTGGACGAGGTAGCCGACTACGAGGAAAGCCAGAAGCGCGAGCGCAACGCCAACGCGAGGCGGGACGGGTACTATTGGTGCATTGCGACCGTGAGGATTATTCTTAACTGAGCGGTAGTATGATATAGCCTTCGGTATGATTATGGGCCCGAAGAAGATAACGAGGGAACGAAGACTGGGTAATAAGGTTAGCAGTCGAAGAGAGAGTTCGAGTATAAGTGGCTGCCGAGGAGAATGGAGTACATGAACATTGATGCACACAATAATGAAATCAACTTACGAGTCCCAAGGAATCGCCATAATGGCCAGTATCGATTGAATATGGCCAAGTGGTCTTTGACGGTAATATAGTGAAAGTGAGTGAGGATCAGGTTGAACACGGTCGTAACAAGTCGAGAGACGAGGCTGAATGACACGACGTCAGTCCAGGAACCAATATCGATAAGGCAAAGGTGGCGCCAAGACTTTCGTCAACAAAGAATGAGTGTCCTCGGCCAATGTGGGGGGCCTTGGGAGCCTTGGTGGGGCCGTCCTCTTTTTCCAACGTAAAACCGACAATTTTTCTTCCTCTCGTCGACTTTTCTTTCTTTCTTCAACTCACAATCACAACAACACAATCATTTTGCTCTCAATCTTTACGAAACATTCACGACTCCAATTATAGCTCAGTAGCGCAATACCATGGCCCTCGCGCCGTTATTAACAGCGTTCCCTTCATCCTTTCCTGTGATACCGATTCAGAAACACCTCGTGTGTACTGTTTGGCGCTTTCGAAGCTTTCGCGATCTCTTCATGGTCGCCAGAGTCAAAAAGCAGCCTAGATCAAGCCCCAAATACCCTGCCAAGGGTTATTCTCTGTCGTGTTACAAAGTCTCAGCTTCGGCAATGAAGAACTTTGCGTCAAATTTCGAAGAGATACATCCCCAATCGTAGTCATTTTTTTCCCTTGTAAAATGCTTTGCATGTATGCCTTTATTATGTGCGAATAAGCTATCTTTCTAAAGCACTGCTCCTCTTATGACTTCTTCTTCTCCTCCGCGGCGACCTTCTTAGCGGCCACAGGTGCCTCCTTGGCCTGCTTTGCATTGAGGAGTAGTCCAGCAGTACCCACGATCAAGTCGCTGAGGAGAGCAATGACTCCTGTGCAAGCAAGCTGCCACGAGGCAATGCTAACACTTCCGATGGGGGCACGAGGGAAAGACAGGATCCATTCCGCCCAGTAAGGGAACCAGCCGTAAGGCAACCAGAACATAGGCTGGGTAGCGAACCAGAAGGGCAGGAAGTATTGCGGCGCGCGGGTAACGACGATGCGGACAACGGTGAGGACCTTGTCGAAGTTGGATCGTGACGCTTCGGTGGTTTTCTCTATAAAGGATATGTGTCAGCTATCTCCCTCTTCCTCTCCCTGCTATGGTACGACAAGCGGAACGTACTAGTCTTCTCCAGCTGATCAAGGAGCTTGTCGTGCTGGCGACGAAGCTTTGCCCACCTGGCGAATTCATCTTGGGAACTCGTGGCATTTAGGTCTCGTCGGACCTTGAGATAATCGGCTTGGAGCTTTCGCTGCTCGCCGGCAGCCTTTGCGGTTGGGACGGGGAGGAAGTTGACCAGATTCCAGAGCTTCTTCAGTTAGCAAGCATGGTCTGGTAGTATGACTTAGGCCGTAAATGACGCACCAGGTTGTTAATTGCGGTGGCTCCAATGGTGTTAACGAGGTTGACGATAACTTCAACAACGAAAATACTGAGCATAAGGGAAGCCATGGTTACTGATCGAAGACTGCGCAGGTCAAAGTCGGAAAGGCTTTTCACACTCTATGGGTGTTTTGTACGGCGCCAACTTGTGTTCGTGAGGGTCAAGATCGAGGTTGAGTTGATGGTGATGTTAGTTTTGGTGGTTCTGTCAAACGTGGTCAAGCCATGTCATAGCCCCGACACACGCATGGAGCTCCATTCAAACCCCTCCACACCATGTCCACTGTGTCGCGCTTACCCTATACAAATCATAATCATAATCATAATCGTTGTTTCCTTACCCAAATGATCCAATGTCACGAGCACTTGACAAGAGTGTGAAGGAAGCTCTCAAGCATGGTGACCATCAGAGAGTCTTCCTTGATATTTCTGATGTTCTCATTGAGTCTTCAGGTCAGCTCCTGGAAATAGAGTTACTGGGTAAAAGTCATATCCTGGACCCTGACTCAACGGTGTTGCGAGACGAAAACGCGGTTGCTATCCCCAAGCTACGCATGGTTCAAGCATTTATTGTGGCACAAAAACTTCACAAGCTATTCCTTGAAGATAACGGGAATGTCTCGAGAGATGCCATCTTGAGGTCAACAGCAGTCATGCTGTTGATGGATCCTGAACATTTGACCGCTACCAATACAAGAAAGAGGCTTATCATGACCAAGTTGAAGGACAAAGATGTTGGGGATATCCTGCGTTCAGAGAAACACTTGCTCGATAGCTTACTAACTAGTCGACTTCATCGACATACCAAGTCACCAACATTATGGAACCATCGTCGATGGCTGATGGAACAGTATCGTCTTCATGATATTGAGGTCCCAGTGGAAGACATTTCAAACATCATCATGGTGTCGGGCGAACGACATCCTCGGAACTACTACGCTTGGTGTCACGCGAGATACCTGATCAACGCGTTCATCTTACCGTCGTCAAAGGCAGAAGAAGCTATGTCCCGAATGATCGGGTCAACGCAAAAGTGGTGCTTTGCACATCACAATGATATATCAGGCTGGCAATTTCTGATATTCTTGCTCGATAAGCGTCCTTCTGAGACGTCGGCTGTGTTTCGCGAAACATTGAAACTTGCATGCTCTTTCAAATGGCGCAATGAGTCTGTGTGGTATTTCCTTCGATATACCGCGGCACGGGGAGCTGGTACTGCCGACATGGAGGAGTTTGAGAGTGTACGAAGGGAATTATCGGATAAAGCTACTGAGGATGAGTCTGGGAGACGCACACTTGAAAGAGCGACACAGTGGTTAGAGGTTACACGTGGAGTTGCAGCGAAGTGAGGTCGTCGTCTTGTCCTCCCATGACCAAGACTCTAACCTGTTGGTTGCCTCACGGCATATATGGACTGCAAAACATGGGAATAGACATTGGAAATAACAGAAACAATATCGTCTGGCGATAGATGGGATGCTCAAACCATTTTCATTTCAACGACAACTTCTAGTTATGTGTCTAAATGACGATCTGCCGCTACCTGAACAACTAGTTTCTAATTGAACATCGCTATGTTCAGTAACCTATCATAGCTCAAGATACCAATCGATAACAGAGGTAATGTCCATGGAAATTGAGCTCTACTTTGATCGACGTGATCTGGCTTGATAGTGCTGTAGCTTGCCGGGGTTAAGATTAGGCATTGACTGGTCGCCGTAGTTGTTTCATCAGCGGGCCAGGAAGCCCATAGCTGCCACATAATGGAGCTGCCAGGATTGGTAGACTGGATATGAAGTCATTGGAGCCGTATGCGGTGAGTTATAATCTATGGTATCGGAAAAGCAATCTATCTGAGATTATGACCGGCAGTAATCCAGATGCGTGGAGTTCAGACCAAGCAGGATGAGATGCTCTAGCGAGCTCGGCTGTATGGACAGCGAGCTCCTCTGTGGAACACAGGCCAAAGAACCGAATTCGTTAACGACGAAGAGTCCTAAACATTGCGATGCTGCAGAAGATACGTTTCCAGGATCAGGGATAAGCCTGGTTGTGTCCTGTTTATGCGTACGCTTTGACAAGATCTATATATAAAACGTGAATTGGATCTTGGAATGTGTATTATTGGGAACACGATAGGATTTTGCATAATCAATATTCACAGAAGGAAGGAACCTGAGACTGAAGGAGCAATATCTTGAGCTTGGGTGTATAGGTGTACAAGAGGTGAAAGTATTCCCGCATCAATGTTGAAGAGCCACTAGCCAATCTCTACGTCTCGAATTCGAGCCCTTGAATCTAGGGACTGGTGAGTACAAAGAACACAGTGCAGCATGATCAAGTTCACAAGCCTCGTACCAAAAGAGCTCTAGAATAAAAACTGGAGTGAGCTGACAGTTTTGAGGCTCACGGCAGTAGTCAGGGGTTTCGGACGATAAAGTGGCGCCGCGGGATGTTTTGACGCGTAAGAAACGCCAGAGTTTTATCGAGTCAGTTGAAGGAACAGAACCCTTGGCACCAATGACATTGAAACTGATATGCAAGCCTAGGGGATGTCCGATGGTAATGGCAGTCTGACTGCATGTTTGACGCCAGGGCATTAGACTTGATGTGATAGTATCAATGTGATAGTATCTAAATGGCTTGATGTCTGTTTGCCTGCAATGGTTCTACCACTTGTTCATAGTTCATAATTAAGCTTGATGTTAGTCAGCATTGGTCGTGCTCAAGGCTTAAAACAAGTTCAGACGATGTGACTGTCCCTCTTCTTCACTATTGAAGATCAATACTGAAAGCCAGATGTTTCAAGCAAGGGGTTCGATAGTGAGCCACAATATGCAACTAGTGATAGCTCCCACTGAACGCGTGTATCGTTTGCACCATCCACAGTTGAAGACGCCTGAATCAACCACTGAAGCTTGTTTTTTACCGCTTGCTCCACGTTGCTTTGCAGCACCTTTCGTGTGCCACCATGCAGATCTCGGGCCTATCTTAACCTAAACGCATTCGTCCATCTTGTCGTTTCAGGGGTAAACGTTAGAGAAGTGATGGACTGAAAGCAGTATCTTGCATCGGTTGAAAGCAACGTCGCTATCATGTATGTATTGCTCAAAGTAGAAAGAAGCACACGGCAGACAGTACAGGACAAGCATTATCTTAAGTCGATATCCTTGCCTTGACTT
The DNA here is from genome assembly GCA_004367475.1 of Fusarium camptoceras. Taxonomy (NCBI): domain Eukaryota; kingdom Fungi; phylum Ascomycota; class Sordariomycetes; order Hypocreales; family Nectriaceae; genus Fusarium; species Fusarium camptoceras. Next base: position 95,344 of record QGED01000028.1, read on the forward strand.
GGCTTTGACTTGGCTTGACCTTGACATGGGAGCTTGCAATCTCCACAGTTGGAGGTCCCATCAAAGCGGCTAAGACTGATGGGCCATACAGAAGCCGATGACCCCTGACCCTAACAAAGATAGGCGTCCAGTGATGAGCAGAGATGAGCAGAGATGCATCGTTCTACTGCACGTCTATTGCCTCCAACTCGGAGGCGTTCCTTTGTTTATTCTGAAGCTCCGAAGAGTCAGTTTTGGACATGTGCTTGACATGCTGATTCAGTCTATCAATCCAAGAGATGGTAAGATGAGTACCAGATCGGCAGGTATCGACTAGGTTCAGATGATCATCAAGCCAAGATATTAGACAACCAATTAGAGTCTTGTTCAAGCCTAGCTCTGGGGTCTAGAGCCTGGCCTTGGAGATGAGATAAAGATGGAGAGTTTTGAGAGTCCGTGTAGGTGACATAAATGCAACTCTATATTGGCAGCTTTTAAATGATTTATCTATTTTGACAACTCGTAACTTCGCTAGTTTACTCACTGGCCTGCCTAAACGGGGGACCCTTTCTCTTGATCGAGAGGAAGAGGTCCAGGTACAGCTGCATCAAGTAACCCCCCTGGACTCAACCTCTCTCCACTCTCCCCATACCTTCTGCAGTACCTACCCACCACTTCCCGTCACTTTTACTCCCTCACCTCCACATCTGCTGCCTCTCTTTAATACTGTATTGCCTTAATTCGTAATAATTATTCCCTCTCCCTTTTTGATCGTCGTTCCTTCCTGTTCTGTTTCGTTTCATTCTCGTCGTTTGTGTTTCCTCTCTCTTTGTTCCTCTTTGTCGTGCTCCCTCCAATATTGATCCTCGATCTCAACCCCAGCCCTTCAAAGAAACGCCCTGTTCCAAAAAGAGAGACTCGGGAATTGGTCTCAGTAATCAAGCCACTTCCATTGTTCGGCTTGTTTTGTGTGTCTTCGCTTGTGTGCTCCAGCTCGACATCATTACTGTGTCGGTTTGTTTCCAATGCTGGGCTCATAAATTCTAATCCTTAATACACTCCAGCCAACTTTGGCTTCAGAGGCCTCGCCTCGCCTCGTCTTCATTACTGTCCTTCCCAGCCTGACCAAACCAAGCTCTGTCTTTATTGACCAGACGCGTTTGAGACAAGCTGTGACGAGCTGTTCCAATTAACACGGAATCAACCTCCATTTTTGCTCGATTCAAGCCAATTCGCGGTCATATCAACCACCCCCGACTTCAGATACAGTCGACGACAACAAGGACTTCGTTATTCTGATTTCAACACAGCTCCAAGATGCGTCCAGGAACACTGTTAGTACAGTTGGCTTTCGCCTCATCTGCCAATGCATTCTATCCGTTCACCCCGAGCTGGCGTCTTGATGTACCTATAGGACAAGAGAGCGTGGGGCGAAGGTCACAGGGCGCAGGAAACGGCGATAGTGTCCGTGTGGGCATCAAGCAGAGAACACCCAATGTTGGTTTTACGAAATGCACTGAGGCATCGTTGTACTGACCATTTACTACAGTCCAACCAACCGATATCAGAGAGAGCAGCCCACGAAGCAGCACGCTTAATCGCAAAGTATACAGGAGGAACCGTCCCAGCTACCAGTGTGTTGGCTAAGCGCAAGAACGAGTACAATGTCATGGAGGCCACTGGATCGACCAAGAAACACACCCAGGGCGTCAACCAGGATGGTACCGACTATTCGTACTTTATCGAGGTGGGAGTCGGGTCAGAGAAGAAGCCAATGTACATGCTTATTGACACTGGTGCTGGCTCAAGTTGGGTTATGGGCACTTCTTGTACCAGCAAAGCATGTTCGATGCACAACACATTCGGCGTTGACGACTCAGACACACTCGAGGAGACGGGTGAATCCTTCAACATCGCATACGGCTCTGGAAAGGTTTCTGGTAACTGGGTGAACGATACGATCACCGTGGCAGGTATGGATATCAGCTATCAGTTTGGCCTGACGCACACGACATCGGACCAGTTCCTCAACTTCGCCTTTGACGGTATTCTTGGTCTTGCGATAAACAAGGGATCCAGCGGAAGCTTCCTCAACGCTTTGGATGAGTCTAAGAAAGTCGACAAGAGCATGTTCGCCATCGCTCTGAACCGGGCAGCTGATGGTAACAACGAAGGCGAGATCAGCTTTGGCTCACCCAACCCCGACAAGTACACCGGCAAGATCTCATACACATCCATAGGCAAAGAGGACGACTGGGCCATTGAAATGGACGATATGGGATTCAATGGTGAGCAGGCAGGTGTTGGAGGCATGCGCAGCTACATCGACACCGGAACCTCGTTCATGTTCGGCTCACCAGCCAATGCGAAGAAGGTTCATGCTCTTATCCCAGGAGCTGAGAGTAAAGATGGCATGACCTATCATGTTCCCTGCGACAGCAAGGGTAACATGACCATTAAGTTTTCTGGCGTTGACTACGTTATCTCGCATAAGGACTGGGTTTCTCCTCCAAACAAGGAGGGAAAGTGTGCCAGTAACCTCTATGGGTTTGAGGTCGTCAAGGATGCATGGTTGATAGGCGACACCTTCCTTAAGAACGTCTACGCTGTTTTTGATGCGGACGAGCGTCGAATTGGATTTGCTACTAGTGCTATTAACAATAGCTCTGAAGACTCTGAAGAAACGACCAGCTCTTCGTCAAAGACAAAGACTTCCAACAAGCCAACTCAAACATCTGACGACAGCGAAGAGACCGGTATCACCACAAACTCTGAGTCAACGGCGACTGCAGTTCCGGATATGGGTCTCGGCAAAGAATCAGTCTCAACCGGCACTGCCACAGCCGACTCAACCCAGGCGAGCGAGACACAAGACTCGTCAGCACCCACAGGGCTATTATCACAAGCCCGTTTCACATTCATTTTTTGTACAGTACCACTTTTCGCCCTCCTGGCTTAGAAGAAGTTGGTTGAGCGGCATTACATTCTTTTTAATACCCCGGATACAATCTTTAGACGCGCTGACAGACGCACACATACATACTGAGAGCTTCATATAGCATGGAAAGCTGAATATATGGACAAAGAAAGCTCACTGAGCACAAGGGGGAAGGCCAAGTGCGAGGAATATACCCGGTTGATGGGAGGGAGAACTTGTCGGGCCACAACAAATGACACATGAAGCCATCTGAAATATTCTTATAGATAGACCATCAGACTCAATAGAAATGTTGCATGGAGTCAAAGAAATGCCAAGAATTTGTTGTAAACCAACCAAAGACATATCCGGCAGGTCGGTTTGTTGCTAACGGAAAGTTTCCAGAATTTTGATCGGTCCCCGGCCGTTGGAAAGGAGAGTGTAAATTGGACCCCTATTCTTGTGAAATTTGCTTTGTAAGAGTTTCTGAGCTTAGAATGGCTCATAACAAGCTGGTAGCGTTATACCTGAATCAACAGAACCTCAAAAAAAAAGTAGATCTAGTAACCCTAGAGATCCAACAAATGTTCTCAATAGATCTCCGTTCTCTATTCACACCTCTTCTGAGCCTGGTGTTGCTGAATGGAATGATCCGTGCCCCTGCATAAGCAACTAGCGGGCGATTTCAGAACCAAGGACCAGATTTCACAAGGGGCCCAGGGCCGTTGCACCAATCCCAGCGCCTATCATGCTGCAGTCTGACGCTAATACCCTCTATCCTTGCTTATCTGGGGGAAGGACAGACAACCATCCTTAAGCTAAGATCCTATTACAAGGAGACAGAGCCTCTTACAACTTACAACAAACACCAGATAGTCTATCCTTTGATTCGACAGTCGATCGTTCACCCTTCATTTTTTTGTATCTTGATCATATAATAGTCTTTTTTCCCACGCATACCTACGACCGAATCGAATAATAAGTCTTCTCCTGGGGAGAAAATGTGCAGACAATATCTCGTCTCTGCTCTCCTTCGACAATGACGCACGCCAGGAACAATGGCTCCCCAAACCCGCATGGCGAAGACCGCGGTCTTTTGAGCCATGGACCCGATTACGATGACGACTACTTTGGCATAGGCAACGATGATCACAGCGGTAGCGGTAGTGGAAGCTCGAGCGCAGACTTGGGGAAGGCTTCAGGCAAGACTGAATCTGATGGAAATGTCCAGCCTCGAACACCAGGCCGCGTGCGCTTCGACCTTACGCCCGAGATCGTGGGAGTTAGCAATGGACAACCCTTTGGTGGATTTAGAGACGACGAGAGACGGTCTTCGGACGACGCATATTTCGATATCGAAGAGGCGACGAGTCCGGCGCGGGCGCATCGTACGCCCCTCCTGACAAACATCGAAGCACCAAGCGTGGCCCTCGCGAATTCAATGGGCGACCCTTCCGAACAAGCAGAGCACGAGATGAACCGTCCCAAGTCAGGACTCAAGTCAGCGTTCATGAACATGGCCAATTCCATCATCGGTGCGGGTATCATCGGCCAGCCCTACGCCGTGCGCCAGGCTGGTCTTGTCGGCGGCATTCTGCTATTGGTAGGCCTTACAGTAGTAGTCGACTGGACCATCTGTCTTATTGTCATCAACAGCAAGCTCAGTGGGACGAGTCACTTCCAAGGGACCGTTGAGCATTGCTTTGGACAGTCGGGATTGATCGCTATCAGCATTGCGCAGTGGGTATTCGCGTTTGGAGGAATGGTCGCATATGGTGTTATTGTTGGCGATACGATACCTCATGTGCTAGTCGCTGTGTGGCCGAACTTGTCGGAAGTGCCTGTGATAGGGCTTTTGGCAAATCGACAGGTTGCGATTGCGGTGTTTGTGCTCGGTATTGGCTACCCTTTAACCCTTTACAGGGATATCTCGAAGGTGAGGATCGCAAACCAAATCACATATATGCACTCTTTTTTTGAACAAACACGAACTAACGGCATATGTGTAGCTGGCAAAAGCGAGTACGTTTGCGCTCGTTGGCATGGTAGTTATCGTCTGCACCATTCTGGTACAAGGCATCATGACTCCTGCATCAGAACGAGGTTCTTTCAGCCCGTCACTTCTTCTTTTCAATGGCGGATTCTTTCAGGCCATTGGTGTCATCTCATTTGGTATGTCGCTAAATTTCTACCCATGAGTTTGGAAAACGGCTTACTGATTCCGGTAGCTTTCGTCTGCCATCACAATTCTCTCCTTATCTACGGATCTCTTAAGACACCCACTATTGATAACTTCTCTCGTGTTACTCATTACTCGACTGGTGTATCAATGGTGTTTTGTCTCGTCTTGGCCTTGGGTGGCTTCCTCACGTTTGGCGACAAGACTCTGGGTAACGTTCTCAACAACTTCCCCGCTGACAATACCATGGTCAACATTGCGCGTCTTTGCTTTGGCCTCAATATGCTCACCACGCTTCCCCTCGAGGCTTTTGTGTGTCGTGAAGTAATGTTGACATACTTCTTCCCTGATGAGCCCTTCAACATGAACCGTCACCTCCTTTTCAGCACGAGTCTCGTTGTGGCAGCTCTTGTGCTGAGTCTGGTGACATGTGATCTCGGCGCTGTGTTTGAACTCGTGGGAGCGACGAGTGCAGTGGCTATGGCATATATCCTGCCTCCATTGTGCTACATCAAGTTGACGACACGGAGCTGGCGGACGTACATGGCTGGTGCGGTGGTGGCATTTGGCATGGTCGTCATGGTCATTAGTGTGATACAGGCGGTGCAAAAGATGGTCAACAGTAAGTTACCTAGATCTGCTCGAAACACAGGCCACCAGATCTTTAGATGGCACAGACTCGTACTGACACACTCTCGCAGGCAAAGATGGACCGCAGCAATGTGCATAGACCAAGAACTCCTTTACCTTGTTACCTTTATTCATACCGTTATAACATGTCTAACGAAGCATTAAGAGACATAGACACTTCTTGGAATAGCAGACGTGTAAGATAGTAAGTGGCGACGCAACACATATGCGACTGTGAGGAAGATCGATCATGTATAAAAGGCGGATGATGATCTAGCTACACATTTGAGTAAAACATGTGAAAGAGATCTAGGTACTTGTGCGTACACACGCATGTTAGATTTGTATGCTAGGAGTTGTTGGCGCGGCGTGATATACGGTGCCTGAAACATAGACTTTTGATGATTCTTGATAACACATGAAGCACATGTTGAACTTGGTTGTAGTGGCGAGAAGTGAAGCTGTGATACCGCACCACGTGATAGGTAGCTCCTTTGTGATCAGAGAATCTGGTCATAAGTCAAACTTTCTTAGTATTGCCTTGTTGTCTAAACTTTTTACTTTCCAAGCAATGTCTGCACAATGAGCTGTTTCTCACAAGATCCTTCCCATTCCCCACCCATACCCATCTATCTCACCAGGACCCTTCAAGTTCGCAGCGAATAAGCGCGCCATGCGGTGCCTCACAGCAAGTGGACCTGATCTAAGCTGCGTTGGAAGACCAGGTGAAGCATCATACCAAGATGGGGGGTGTCACGCACATGGACGAATCGCATGAGGGGGTAAAACAAAGCAACAGCCCGCTATTTGCGTTTACGCCAACCAACCCCGCTTGATGAAGCGTAGCTACGTAAAGCTCGTGTGAGGGAAGGATGATTTGTTTGGAATTTGATGGATACTCACTGTATCCGTATCCGTAGGTAGGTTAGGTAGATGTATATTTTAACTTCCTTCCTTTCCCCTCTTTCTTTTCCTCTACTTCTAGTGATCCAGTTTACTCATACATCAACATCAACATCAACCTCAACGTCTATAACACTCCTCGATATCACAGTCAAGATGGAGCCTCTTGTTAACTACCACGACAACACCTGCCCCAAGTGCAACGCCGCCATCGACGGCGCTGGCAAGACTTGTGGTAGCTGCGGTGCTGTACGTTTTAACGCTCCCTCCCTCGTTGCCTATATAATGCTGACATGCCCCAGCACTGCCCCGTCTAAACTTCCAAAGAAGAGAATTCACGATGATATGACGAGACGAGTTGAGATATGAGATACCGGTGTTAGGGGGCGTGGTTGCGGTTTGGGCGGATGTCGTGATGAGGCCGCTCTTTGAAGGCGCCACTCTTTTTTGCCTGGGCGGCGGTTGATACTTGGAAGTTTGACCTTTGATATTGTGCAGCAGAGATCACATTCGCTACTGTTCAACCTTAAGTTCTACTACTATAAGGAAACAAGACTGATAAATATCTCGACATATCTGCTTCAAGCATCACAACTACTCCGTGAATGATGTCGCCTGGCGTGAATTGTCTCGACCAGGCCAACTCACCTCAAGCTGATAGATTTACAATCCCAAGCCTGGTGGCTGCTTGATGGGATTACATCACTCGTATCACAACTACCGAAATGGGCTCTGACGTCGATCAGAGGGTCTAGCATGGGATGGGTGCCACATGACTACACACTGGCACGTGGATGGATTGTCTTTGATAAGAAGTGTCAACAGGTACAGGACCAAGACAGACCGGATAAGCAGCTAGACAGCCCCCAGACATCAGGAAGCTTGGCCTTGGAGCGAGGGACGAAATGAACGCGTTGGTCTAGTCAGCTTAGACTTGACTTTTAGGCTGTTTGTTTTCTGCACCCTTCAAGTTGGAAGCTGATAACCCCTGGAGGTAAGCATCTGGTAGCTAGCGATCACCTGTGTAACCTCGCAGCCTGTATGATGTATCTCGATATGCTCGATACAACTGCAGTCGCATTTCCCAAGTATATTGGTATACAGTCACGTCACATGAGGGGAAGGAAGCAGAATATACAAAAAATCAAGAGATTAAACAGGCAGGCCCTACGCAATAGATGTCCCATCTCCATGGTCTAAGTAACGGTCTCGAGGCTCCAAGAGAAAAAACGAAAAGATTTATGGCCCGATCCGACTCGGTTTCCCCAGTCGGACCCCATATCCACACACAAGCAGACGCAAACGCTCTCGCCGTAACCAGTCCACGAAGCCTCTCCTGGCCTCCTGTAACATCTCCCAAGTGATTCCTCGTCCATCAGCCTGCAACTGACAGACTGGGCAGGAGAGTAAGGAACGAGAGTCACTCCTCCTCAATGGCCCCAACAAAAAAGACACCTGGCCCACCTCCCCGCGCGTGACAAGCACATACATAAAACAGAGGTCCCGCTCGCCTGCCAGTGGTGATAATAAAATAGATGAGGTATCTGTCGGTAATAGCAAACCCCCCTGCGAGATTCAGAAGGTCCAAGAAACCATGGGCTCCGCCGACCAGAAAACCATCAATCCAGCGAGAAGGGCCGGCGCGTAGGCCGATGGACCAGACATGAGCGAGACGATATCAAACTCCAGATTCCGAGAAAACCGATGCATGCCGACAAATTTGGCCTTCTTGGCTGCCACAAGCCCGTTTTATCCGAGCTACCGAGGGCCAAGTTGAGGTTGAACTGTGACGACAAGGATTATAACGCAGGGTCCACGATACGTGTGCATGGGCTGCATTCAGAGGGCTTCGATGGGCCCTTTACAGAACAAGACACTTCTTGTGGGACTTGCCACGGGTGCTTCGTGAGAGCAGAGCAGCGCGAGTAGCGTGCTCGAATACTTCACGGACGCCCTCGTTGGTCTTGGCTGAGCACTCAAGGTACTTGTAGGCGGCGATCTTCTTGCGGACCTCCTCACCCTGTTGGAGTTTGTTAGCATGTAGTGACATGAGGTGCAGCAAGCGACCAATCAAGTTCAATGAACCAAAGATGGACGCTTTGCTAGGGCAGAAATCGTACCTCCTCAGGGGAAACGGGCTTCTGGCTAGTCTTTCGGAGCTCCTCGATGATCTTCTGGTCGTATCGCAAATCCTTCTTGCAGCCAACAAGGATGATAGGGAGACCCTGGCAGAAGTGCAGAACCTCAGAGATCCACTGTAAAAGAGCACGTGTCAGCAAAGTTGTATATATAGATGGCATCCAGCACGAAGCCATTTGGTAGTTGGTGTCGAACGAACCTTCTCCTGGACATTGTCGAGGGAGTCGGGAGAGTCAACAGCGAAGCAGATCAGGATAACGTGGGAGTCGGGGTAAGAAAGAGGTCGAAGACGGTCATAATCCTCCTGGCCAGCAGTATCCCATAGGGCGAGCTCGACGTGCTTGCCGTCAACCTCGACATCGGCGACGTAGTTCTCGAAAACGGTGGGGACGTAGACCTGAAGGTGAAATTGTTAGTACAAAGTTTGTTGTTGTTCATTCTCGTCAGAGATAAGCGTCTTTAGTTAAGCCGCGTGGCGGTGCGATGGCTGAAAGACATCGACGGTGTTGAGTCAATGCTTACCTCGGGGAAAGTGCCCTTGGAGAAAACACTATTTGATTGATTAGCGACGAGTTGATGACTTGTTTAGGGAGAATGATGGCGATGATCGATGAAGATGGCGACATAACATGGTGAGGTGAAGCAAGGGGCATCTGCATCTATCACGATGATGATAAAGATGACTGCGTCTAACAATGCGAAGCGCTCAACTAAACAAGAAGCCAGGAACAGCTATCGCATTGATCTCCTGGTGTAGACTTGAACTGGCCGAGGCATCGGGTAGAGCCGACGCGGTGATGGACAGGAATAATACGGTGATGGGCGATGGGGACGAGACGTTGGTGTCGTGTCTTGTCGTGAAAGAAGGCCAACTCACATCAACAAACAGGTTTTACCACAAGCACCATCGCCGACAATGACGAGCTTTCGGCGGATCTCAGCCATGGTTATGGATTAGATGTGTTTTTGGGTGAAGAAGTTGAGAGAAGTGGACGAATTTGCTGGCGTAGAATGCGAGCTTGAGCTTGAGGTTGAGCTTGGAAGATGGATGGTGCAGGTTGTGAGTTTCGCGGAGAGCAGCGGCTGCGGGTCGATGGGGATGGGATAGCGAGAGAGAAAGAGGAGAGTGGACGCGGCAAGGCAAGAGAGAGACAGGACAGAGAGCAGAAGGGGGTCTCTGGTTTTGGGTGAAATAGGCTTGGGCTTGGTTTTTTTTTTCCAGGACCCGAAGAGCTACTGGACAGGACTGGCTGAATAGGACAACGGGCAAGCACAGGACAACAGGCAGCCAGGGCAGGTCGACAGGACAAAAGGTACCTCTGAGTTAGATGCGAAATGCACTGGGTATCAGGTACCAGGTGTCAGAGGTCACAGGTGCTGGGGTTCAGGCAGGGTTGTTGAGGATGATGAAGGCCGGCCGGGCGTTTATGAATCGCACTGTGTTTTGATAGACACTTAGTGGACAATGTCAGCTGAAGATGGCCTGGCTTATGGCTGGTTCGCAATCAGAACATGGCCTAGAGGCTGTACCGACACCATTGATCAGTCGATTGGGTGCCTTTCGGTGCCTTAGTACTATGCATCGTTTGTCTCTTTTGTCTCATATCCTTTGAGTCTCATAGAGTGAACGCTGAGTCAATTGCAGTACCGTTAAAGAACCGATAAGCCTCCCGAATCTTTGTTGGACCCAAGAACTCAAAAGCAACAAAACAAAACAAAACAGCCCTGGCAATGTTTACAACTGGGTTTGTTAGTCAGGCCTGGCAGGCTGTGAGCTTTTGTTCCATGTTTGAACGTCACTGTTGCTGGGGCTGCGAGCTACTGGGGCTCTTTGATGATGATGAATGTGTTCCCCTGGACCGTCAACTTTGTATGTACTCTTTCACCGATATTACCACACGAACGGTACCTCTTGTCACATTACGCCGGGCGGAAAAAAGGGTCCACGTCTTTCCTGAGGCAGCCAACGGCGCCCCGTGGCCCTGGCTGGTGGGTGGCAACAACCGCTAACACCGTCCCCTATTAAGTGAATGATTAGTGGAGTCTTCGCACAGTGTGCGGGCGGTGCGCATTACAAGCCTTTCAGGGCGGGCTGGGCTACTTCCCTGGAAGGGGAATTACCTGACCCATATTATCTTACCGAGAGTGCTCCGCCATGGAAACTCACAGTGGCAGCTCATCTGCAGTTGCTTCCATTATACCTCTGCATAACAGGTTGTTTTGTTGCTTTCTCTGACCTCAAAGGTTGCGTCGTGTTGCGTTGTTGTCCATTTACGTGAGTCTGAAACGGTTCGAAAAGAGTAAGTGAGCAATGCCAGCGACAATGATGACGAGATGAGATAAGGGCCTGCCTATATCGATACTTAAAATGAACCAGTCACTGGTCTTGGATGACGGAGAATTATCAAGGGTCAAGGGTAACAGGGCTTGTCGTTTGTACGTAGAGCCCTTTTCATTTAATTGAGAGGACTGGTAGTCAATGGATGATGGACATTGAAACAATCTATCACTACGGTGATATAGAACAGCATACGCTGTCATTCTTTACCAAGACTCTGACTCTTTGCCCTTCACTACAGTCAGCCATTCGACTACCACCACCGCTAAACGCCATCATCATTCATAGCCAGCACGTTGTGCACCATTTCTATCGGTCTGACGTGCACATCCATCCTTGGTCCACCAAACAGAACCCGGCTGTAAACAACTGTCGCTGTTGGCTTTAACTTAAGTTAGCTGCTTAAGTTGTATCATCTCATCCAGACACGATGGAACGCTTTAGGCTCCATAGCTCCGAGGCTGAAACCGTGGCTCATTTGGACAAGACGAAACTAATAAACAACAACCAGCCGAAACCCCGTGATCGAGAATTAGCTTTTCTAGGCCTGGCTAGGCATTGGAAACGAATTCCATACGAGATTGAGGAGGTCTTCCTTTGGGAAATTTCCGGCTAGGATCTGGTGGTTATCGCCAACAGATGGTGACTACGGCCTAGGCATATTCGTTTGATGTTGATGACAAGCGATCTTTGTTGAGTTACATATAGAACATGAACAATGCCCTGTCTTCTCCGTAACTTGGATCTCAAAGTCTCCTTGATCAAACTTCCGCGTCATCAATAACGTTGTCTTCAAAAGATAGTCCATGCACAGTGAAGCTGGCACAAGCTTCCCACCCCTGGTCCGTCATGCAATGCATGGCGGAGCTCCGTGCTGTGCCATCCCGCCTCCGCTTGCACAGGCCAAATGTCTAGAACACGGAGCGTCCAGTCAGAGAGCTCGTAGCGGACGGAAAAGTCCTACACTGCCCCAAAAGTGTAGGACTTTCATCTAACCTCCCCTGAATGCCTAGTGGAAAGTCCAGTGACGACGTGAACCCTGAGTTATTCATACGGATAAGCGTTGACTAGATCCCGTATTTATCAATTGCCACCTGAATAATGTGAGATGGTCATGATAGGTATACAGAGAATGAGCCTTCATGCATGTGTATTCCTTCACTAACGAACAGGTGCTGATTCCACAGTTCATCTTGAGAGGCCTCAACAAGAACGGGACTTTGGGCACTACGATACAGCATGTGATCTCATGACATATCCTGTCTGAAGGAATGTATATTGGATGACCAATTAGAGGCCACTCACTTCCTTATCATTCAATGTTATCAGTCAGATAATATCTACTACATTTATTATATGTGGTTTGTTACAGCGTTCGATCATGTGTTGCACTTGGCTGCAGTTTCAGATGGAAAGCCATGAATACGCCGAGTGTTAGTATGATCGAAGTGTCTTGGAACTAGGCTTTCAAGAGACTTTGAGACTGAAGGAAACCTAGTCTAATCGATTCACATGTATTTCGTCAAACAGTACTGCTTCTCAATCCGATTGGGGAGGCTATTTCATTCTGATCGTGCTCAAGTCACAGAGTCTATGAGCTTATTGTGTTATTTATAGTATGTGACAAGCTGTTGGACTGTGGTTTCTTCTCACGGGAAGAGTTCGTCAATCTCATCATGGTTGCGAAAGGGAACGACATGAGGCTATCATGAGCATAGTGCGGAAGACAGTGTGTATAAGTTACACGCACCCACCCTACTGCGGCTAATTCCGTTTGATGGTCGAGAATTTCCAGCTCAATCATCCACTCCACAACGAATTATCGTCAGGCCTAAAGCGACAACTCGGCATCGACTGCTTCAATCCGCTCAATGAGCTGCTAGAGCCTGCGAATCCCCTCGATAAATCCCCGCAGCTCTTTCTCCGCCATGCAGAAGCTCGCCAAGCGGGTCGCCCAGGCTCAGCGCCAGGCCGGCAAACGAGCCACAAAGGCCGCCAAAAGCGAACAGACGAACTACAAACTTCGAAACCGACAGGCCATTCGAGCGGCTGTTTCTGAGGTCCGTCAGAATCTTCAGGATGCGCGCCGTGCTCGACAGGAGGATTGGGAGTTGGGTCCTATTGCTCCCAAGCGTGATTTGGGATTCAACGGTTATGGCATGTTCAACGAAGGTGTACGAACGGATTGGTCCAACTATGGTCTTTACAACCCTCGACCAGAAATTCTAAGGAAGAGATGTGCCTGGGCTGGCGGCGTCAACCAGCTTAACTTGGCCGTTTCTGACCGAGTGGTTATCATGGATGGTCCTGACAAGGGCAAGATCGATCGCATCAAGTCGATCAACGTTCAGGCGGGGCATGTCACTCTTGAGACACACCACCGGGTAAGAATGACAGGTATCTGAAGGCTAGACAAAAGTTAATGATTGCAGGCTATCAATTCGGGCATGTTTGGAAACGACGCCCGCTCTCAGCCCATGCCTCTCGCTATCGATGCTATCCGCCTCGTCTATCCTATCACCAACCCCGAAACCGGAACAACAAGAGACGTTGTCATCCACGAGCTCAAGGCTATTCCACCAAACATGAAGTCCCCTAACATGACACTCGACAGATGGGAGCACGGATACAAGTGGGATCGAATTGTCCCTGGAATCAATGTCGTCATTCCCTGGCCCGAGGTGCAAGTCCCTAAAGCGGAAACATTCGAGGGCGACACTATCCGAGCGGATGCCGAGGAACGAACTTTCTACTACAACCTTCTATCTCCACCTATGCCAGAGACCATTATCGACGAACTCCGAAACAAGTTCTCCAAGTTCCGAACACGTCACGAGGATTGGTACGTGCAACAGAAGGAGGCCGAGGCCATGTCAAAGCAGGCCCGCTTGGAGTCTATCAAGTCTATGCAGACTCCTTTGCAAGAGTTCCACGAGATGCAGCGCGAGAAGCGTGCGGAGGAGGGCGAACCCGAGCTCAGCGAGGAGATGTTGGAGAAGCTTGGTGCTATTATTGCGCAGCGCAAGGATGCTGCTCTCAAGAAGGCTGGTGTGTCAGAGGTTGTAGCAACAGATGCTTCATTACCTTCATCAACGACAACACCTCCAACTCAATAAATGAAAATAGTAGACGATGCATGGCTGAGGGTTGGATAGTTGATGATGTGCCACGAGTGGTACAAATAACGTGTAATTATATCTGTGCAACAATGTACATCATGAGGCGTAAAATAGACGCACTTTCCTGTCTCTTCATTGAATCGACTGTTTGCTCTCTTTGCGCATTTGCCAGGCTATGGGGCATGGATTTCAACCGTCAAAACGGACGGGGTAGGATTACTCAGGGGTCACTCTACGAAACCCAAAGGACGAATGTTATAGAGAAACCAACAACTAGCGGCGGAGAACATGGCAAAATAGCAATACTCGCCATACCCCGAACGGCTGTTGGCCGCTGGTCTGGTTGGTAGTTTGTCTCTACGCGCTCAGCAGGGGGTGATATGGTCGAGGTTTTCCATGCATCCTATTGATATGTATATATACTTGCAACAACAAAAAGAAAACCTCCGAACTGAATGCAGCCACCGGGTATAAAAACTGCTTGATCTCTCTCGAGAAATAATTTATAGCTTCGAGTCTTTCGGCTCCGACTGATCAGCCTCCCTCTTTGACGACTGATCATCTTCTATCATGGCTCTAATAATGAGACGATCTTGGATTGAGGATGTGTCATGGATGAAACAGGCCAGCATAGAGTTGCCAGTTTGTGTTCTGAGAAGCTGTTAGCCTTATGTCAAGCTATAAGGTAGAGTGTCACCTTACTGTGCGGCTCCTCCCGTAGTAATGGTGGGAGTCTGACTCGAGTCGGACGGCATGATGGAGGTAAGGCGGTGTAAGTAAATTGAGATAAAGAGAAGTATACTGTGAGCGTAATATAAAGAGCGTGGTAGGATGAACAAGAAGATAAGAACGGAATAGTTGTTGAGCTTCAACTCTGCTCCATTCGAATCTGATAACTAATGGCTGTGTCGCAAGAGAACCATGATTGAGATGTATGAACAATTTACTACAACAGAGAAGTCTGTTGTCTTATATATGGGTTACTGGAACTTGAGGCCTGGACTGAATGAGCGGTCATTCTGATAGAAAAGGGCTTCACGAAGGCCTCAACGCAACAACACCCACCACCTAAGTCGCCGGGCAACAATACGCCCGCATTTCGAAACACAGCCCAACTTGACCGGTGGTGCAAAAAGGATCTTCAAAGGTAAAAGTGCAGCCCTCAGACAGAAACAGAATCAAGATTGAGAAACTCGGTCTGTTGTTGTTAAAAGGCGGTGATGTCTACTTACAGCACCATGATAAAGATTCTCTTTTGACGTATGCAGAACACATGTAGACCAGTAGAGGTATGTGTTGGGTGTGTAACCAGGAACCTGGCTACTCTGTTGCACCTCCCCTTTTGGGAACAAGAAAAGCTCCTCGCGTTGCATACCTTCATTGAGTAACGATTTCCGACTCTTTTGTGTTACAAGACAAAACACAACCAACAGCCATAAGCCAATGAGCCACAACACACCCATATCTACATTCTCGTCTGCTGAAGACTTTTGAAAAGCGGTGAACTTCAATAATCTTAGGCAACATTACCTTTTCCAGGGTTTGATGACGATGTACCAGTTTAGGGAGGGCACATTGCATCACACGTGGGTGGAAGGCTGCATACAGTTCCGATCGGACAATGCGAGACTCTATGCTGCACGACTTACATAGACTTTCGCTTAACTAGTTGACAGCTCGTTTTAAGCCTTGTTGGGCCAGAAGAAAGAGAAAAGAGAAGGGGTCATGTCTGTCTAGATGAGGCTCTACTGAACCGAGCTGCTCAGCCTCGTCCGCAAAGCATCAGTCTCGGCCCTGTTTGAGGCCCCCCCCATCCCCCAACTCTAGTGGCGGTGAGCACTCATATATGATAGATTTTGATGTACAGACGATAGAAGTGAAGTTCTCAGGCTCAATGGCACAGCCTTGAGAATCCGATGTTATCTTGATGGATGTTCCGCTTCTTTGATTCCGCGCATGTCTTTCTTCCCTACATTTCGGTCGTAAGTGGCTGCTGACGCCTCAAAGGATTGTCTCGATGGGAAGTTGCCTCTTCCAAAAACGAAAGACAGCCCACCACTGACTTACTACCGTATCGGTATGAGGCTATGTCCATATCTGACATCTGTAGATTATTGGAATAGGCAAGACACCCGATTTGCTCAGAGACAGCTAGGGTCATGGTAGTGAAATACTTTTACTTCAAGTTGTTTTCTCTAGGTTGGCGCGAGTACCAAAAGGTGGCAGTAACTAAACCAGAAGCCGTTTTCACTATGGGTCGGGAGCTGATGCATTGACTTGGAACAATAAGTTAACTTGCGTGGTAAGTGTTAAAACTAAATGAAAAACATGCAAAAGACACGAAAATAGCACGCGAGATGGAGTGAACTATGAAATGAAGACAAGTGAATGGGAGACATAATATAGGCAACCCTTCTAGATGTAATTAAACTAAGACTATAACTATTATTACAACCACTCAGAGCGAGTTGAAAGGTGTTAATCAGATGTGAATTATAAACCAGCAGAGAGAAATGAAGGGCCAAAAGGAGACAACAGTATCAATATTATATGGTACCGGTATGTGAGAGATCGTTCAAAGTCTGCTCTGGCCCCACCGCGCCAGTCACAGGACCAACAGAAGCTGTGCAGGGAGAAGTCCCATACGCATATAGTTGAAGCGAAGAGGTATCATATACGTATCGATTAAGCATGATGTTTGTGTCAGAGTGTCTAGATGCGACGAGTTAGCTTGTAGGCAGACGTGTCATTTCGAGCACACTTGCCCTTCAAGACTTTTCTCAGCGTCCAAGGATGGAATGACCTCTTTAAAAGATATTATGTATTCGTCTGTACGATTTGAAACAGCAGGAGACGGGATGGCAGGTAGTGGTAGGGCTGTGCATGTAGGTCATGCTTTGAGCTCTGCACGATTAGGGAACTTAAAGGATTTGGGAGATCCCATACATTGACTCAAGGCGGATGGAATGAAGAAACAAGCGGATAGATAGTGGTATGAGGGGTTTTTAGAATGTAGTCCTGGGAGGAGGGAGCGCCAACCTTTATAGACGGCAGCTCCGGTGTCCGGCTTCTCAAGCCAGTTCCGGATCGGCCTGGAGAATGAGCACTCAAAACACCTCATAGAAGGGGCTAGCTTTGTGAGAGCCTGGAGGAAGAAGAGCCTCATTTGAGACGATAAAGCACAAAAACGGGCGCTTGAAACCCTTGAGCCGGCCGACTGAGCGTATCGGCGGCCGAAGAGTGGATACTCTCACATCTTCCGTGTGATTCGGGAAAAGTGGAGTCCCGAACCGACGGATGATCCGGTACATGTATCTTTGGCTGTATTGTTTTAGCCTGAGCTAATTGCGGAGCAAAAAGATCTGAGGGCTAGTCTGCGGCAGAAGCCGGCTGCAGGAGCTTCATTTGTGCTCTGTTTCGAAGACTTCGTGATAGCCTGTCACTGACCATCAAGTGTATGTAAAACAATGCAAGACTGACTAAAGTAGAGCTTGAGAAGAACCATGAGAGCATGATACATGGAGATAGTGCTATGATAGAGCGGAAGGTTGAGTTAATTGTGCATATTCTGATCTGCAATCGCTGAGTGCCAATCGTATCCCGCCCAAGCTCCTGTGTACACTCTTTCATAATTTTACAGTCGGCTGCGAATAGGAGAGGACCCCATAACCGTGTCAAACTCAATGATCTGATCCTCCAAGACTTCCTGCCTAGTTGGAACAGAAGCAATGTTATCGGCACTCTCTGCCTGACTGGTGGTGGTGGTAGACGTGCAAAAAAGTCGTTCCCCAACAGAACTGGTGTCGTAGATGTGCCGATCGAGCATCTCTGCACGTGGCCGAGCTCTGTTTCAAGCGGTTATTTAGTGAATATAATGGGATTGTAAGATTATCTCGACTGACTGCTTCGGGCTGCCCGCCGTGATTGTCTGGACAGGGGATTTGGTAGAAGCCATCGTAGATAATTATGTAATACAGCGTGCTGGAGCTATTCGAAACAATTTATTATAGATTAATGGAGGTTTTATAGTCTCTGTAGAGGCTGCATAGGAGGTAGGTGGTAGATACAAGAGTAATTCAGGACTCAAGCCCAAAATGACGAGTCCGTGAATGAAGAGGAAGCTTGGGAATCAAAGTTCGAATTGCAGAGAAACGAAGCAAAGTACAGGGACTGGCTTCATTCCATATATACTTTTGCTACAAAGGCGGAAATTACAAAAGCCCTCTCGTCTTGTACTCGGTCACCGCTCTGTCGGGTGAGAGATCAGAATTCAGTCGCCAAAAGCTGAGAAACTTGCAGATATCAAGATTAGGTCCTGCATCTTTGACCTTGCAGTTGAGTTCCGATGGGATCTATCATATTTCCTAAATCGATTGAAACCGTTGCAGCAGAGGGAGTGCCACTATAATAGGCACAGGGTAGCATCCTCTCGATGAGAGAAGAGACAATTAGAATATTAGAGTTGAATGCAGAGATGACAGGGGTTACCGAGACTCAACCTTGGGCCCGACCAAGATCGGGCGAAGATGATGACAAGGAATAGGGCGTCTCACTCCATGTTGCTAACTCGATACATGTCAGAGCGGGAATCATACGATGATGCAAGCGATAGATAGTTTGGATGCAAGGCAGTTTCGGGCTAAAGGCGATCTGTTGTGTGGTTTCGAGATGGCGACATGTCCGACAGACATAATGATTGGGCACCGCCTCCATGCAGTCTCGGTACTTGGAATCCTGGATCTAGGTACGAGGTCGAAGGGGTGTGATTGACTTCAGCCAGCCATGTGTCTTCAACATACACCGGGTAAGTGTACAAGATCAGTCCGTTATTGTTGTGCCGTCAATGCCGTGTATACGGCCTAGACAGTATAGTACTAGGATCTGCAAGGTTGATGCTGTGTAACTGTTAAGAGCCATGATATGAGCTGTTTAAAGAATGCTTGTTGCCAAGTTGGGTAAACGCCAGGGTCATCATAACGATCAGCTGCTTACCGAGTTTGGTATGGAATTTGCTGACAGATGCGACACATTTCATTGCCCAATTTGTAAATCTAAGTTATGATCGCAGACCGGTCTCGTGAGAATATGATAACTTACAAGCAGGGGAGAAGGAAGTCTGCACAAAACAGCGGGTGGCCATGGATTCTATCACTTTTCATAACTTGTTGGTTACAACTTCTACATAGGCGCCCGATCAGACCACTACGAGGCCAAGGAACAATGCAACAGCAGCAGTTATTGTCTCATACGCCCCAGCTATTCTAAGAGACAGAGAGATTGCGGGATCTCAGCATGCACGAAGCTGTGTTTGTATAATAGCGATCTGCAGGGCTTACTAGTGGCAAGTATGCAGTGTTTAGGTCTGATACAAAGCTTTCTTCTGGTCAGTTCAGTCCAGAGTTGAGACTTTTATAGTGGCTTGCATGGCTGCATTTCTGTGACCATGTGTTTGTACGGCTCGGAACGCCATCCGATTAACCGCCCGCCCGAAGGATTTTTTTCTTTGCTTTTGTGTTACGTTTGAATTCTTGGGAACATTATACTGGTTCGTCATATCAAGACAGGGGTTTAGTCTTCCCGGGTACGGATATGTATCAGAGAAATCAGCAACGGAGTATTGCGTCCGCCATAGAATAAAGGGCTGAACAACCCTGTAGTCATGGAAATAATGAATTTGCCAACCAGGATGCGTAAGAGGGAGGGTGTCATGAGCTCGTTGAATAAGATACAGTGGCTGGAATATGATCAGCAACAAGCGCGGTAGACGCGGCAAATGCAGCAATCGCGATGGTTACTCGATCAGGATAGACCAGCGAAGTCTTCTCGATGAACAAAGATGTTGTAATTATACTCGAGGACAATTAATTAATGTTACCAAGTACCTGGAAATTGGTGTAAGTCAAACCCCACTTTTCCCGGGCGCCTCAATCGCCGCCGGCAGCCGGAGGTTTTGTTTGGACCGAAGTCCCACCTTTTCATTCAGACTCGCAGGCCGGTTACGCAAAGCAGCTGCCCCTCCCCCACGTACCAGCGACAAGTCCCTTAGTCCAAAGCTTGACCTGTCAAACTGATAAGGGCAACTTAACAACGTCTTATCGAAAAGCTTCCCCTCTTCAATTCCCGCGATTGATTTCAAGCACCTTCTAGGCTCTTACTTAACTAACCACACACCTATTCATCATGTCGCATTCTCACGACGGCCAGTCTCATTCTCATGATGGCTTCAATGCCCAGGAGCATGGCCACTCGCATGAGATTCTCGACGGACCTGGTAGCTTTCTAGGTCGCGAGATGCCCATCGTTGAAGGTCGAGAGTGGTCAGAGCGAGCTTTCACCATTGGTATCGGAGGGTAAGGCAATCACTCTATCACTTGCTCATGGCACTCAACTAACATCTACAAGTCCCGTTGGATCCGGAAAGACCGCTCTCATGCTCGCCCTCTCCCTCGCTCTTCGAAAAGAATACTCTCTCGCCGCTGTGACAAACGACATCTTCACCCGCGAAGACGCAGAGTTCCTTACCCGTAACAAGGCTCTCCCACCTCCTCGTATCCGTGCCATTGAGACTGGTGGCTGCCCTCACGCCGCTGTCCGAGAGGATATTTCCCAGAACCTTGCTGCGCTGGAGGACTTGCACCGCGAGTTCGACACCGATTTGCTTCTCATTGAGTCTGGAGGTGACAACCTTGCAGCGAACTACAGCCGTGAATTGGCCGATTTCATCATCTACGTTATCGACGTCAGTGGTGGCGACAAGATCCCCAGAAAGGGTGGGCCTGGCATCACACAAAGTGATCTGCTGATTGTGAACAAGACTGATCTCGCCGAGATCGTTGGTGCTGACCTCGGCGTTATGGAGAGAGACGCTAGAAAGATCCGCGAGGGAGGCCCTACGATCTTTGCACAGGTCAAGAAGGATGTTGGCGTCAACCACATCGTCAACTTGATCAAGAGCGCATGGAAGGCCAGTGGCGCAGAGGCAGAGCGACGAAGCAAGGGAGGTCCCAGACCAACAGAGGGTCTAGAGCAACTGGAATAAGTATAACATCACATAATCACTAAAATGGATAGCAGTACGAGAGTCATGTAACAGAGAAAAGAAAGAACGCCAACTTTTTAAATCTAAGGTATACCGAATGTCGTGATAGTCTATGCCTGGTCATCCATCATCATGTCGCCGTCCGCCTGCACACTGCTAGTAGCAATATCCAATAGGTTTCCTTCCACGGGAACGGCATTTCGTGGCCACACTCGCTTGTACAAACTGACACCGATAGAGTCTTGAGGGTTGATACGTCCATCGAATGTAGCCTTGAAGTAACCGTGTGTACCAAGAGGCTCCTTGATGAAACCGCTGCGACCACGCTTGGTCCACAGTGGTAGAGCCTTGAACCACTCGACATCCGCTCTGTTGAAGAACATGTATCGGATTGTAACGATCTTCTTGTGGATGTGGTAAGGGTGGCCAGTAAGGATAATGCGCTTGGCGATAACTCGGGATGTTGAGGGTGGAATGGCAGTTCCTGTACCGACAAGAGACATGCCAATGTGAGGACCATCCTCCTCCTCGTTCTTCTCGACATCCTCAGCGGTGGTTCGCTTGAAGAACAGCACGGGTACGGCGCCCCATGTGAGAGGACCCATGAAGGTTGCGATGGCTGATTGTCCAGGGTGGATGTATCGGCAGTACTTGTGGACATCGTTTGGTGTTTGTCCAGGCTGGGAGTATAGGGGCTTGATGACCATACGGCGAGGCCCGCACTGGACGATGAGCTCCTCCTTAGCCTTGATAGACTTGGTGAAGTCGGAGCTGAGGTTGATAAGGTAGTTGACAGCGGTCTTCTTGTTCTCGTGTCGCAAGAGAGAGAAGAGCGTCAGAGGCTTCTTGGGGTCGTAAGTCTTCTCCTGGATAGGAGAAATACCCTTGATGTAGACCTGAACACGGGTTCCGGGCTCAACGCCACCCACCAAAGCCTCCCTTGTAACCTGTGACTTGGAAGACTGGTAGTTGGGAACTTGGAGAAGACGTCGCCACTCCTCGGGCTCATGGGCACGATCCTCAGCCTCCTGCCACACACTGGTCCGTAGACTCTTGAGACCACGATAACGAGCCAGACGCTCGCGAGCCAGCACATGGGGGTGCATCTCGACCTCATCAGGGAACTCCATATCATCCTCCTCTTCTGATCGCTTGCCTGCACGGTATTGTGCAAGCTGCTTAGCGTCTTCCTCCTCATCTGGCTCTATCATCATTTCTGACTGGGGGTACTCTGAAGGAGCACCCTCGGTAGCCGGCGCAGGGGCGTAACCCTCAAGACCATCCTCAGGGCGGGCCTCTTGCTCGGCAGCCTCATCCTTCATCACGTAGTCTTCCATATCAGACTCATCGTCAGAGACGTCCTCCAAGTACCAGGCTGATTGGTAATCGGATGTACCCTTGGGCACTCGCTTCTTGACCTTTCTCGCCTCGGCTTCCTCATCTGAGAAGTAGTGGTGATCATCAAGAAGAACTCCCTTCTGCTCGGTGGTATCGGCCTCCATAACATCGTCATCGTCCATCATGACCTCCTCGGGGGCCAGCTCCACCAAATCGTCGCGGTCCGCGGTAGGCTCGTCTAAAACTTTGCCAGTATCTTCGGGGTCAACGGTCATTTCCTCACCCTTCTTCTTGATATGCTTGGGCAAAGGGGCAGCCTCGATCTTCTCGATCTGGAAAGTTCCCCAATCGCCAACTTGAACAAGGCGGTCGGCCTTGAGACCCTTGCCACGAACGATACCAGTAATGATTGTGGGCTCAGACTCGGAGTAGGCGAACTTGACATCCTCGGCGAGCATCCAGCTCCTGTCATCTCTCCATCGAATGCCCTTGGGTGTTGTGTTACACAGAGATCGCATAAGATTAGCGCATTCCTGTCGGTTCTCGATGCTGTAGAGTTTCTCCTGCTCGGGGTGGAAGTGGGTGATGAAGGACTTCAGCGAACCCAAAACACTCTGTCGCTGCTTCGCAGGCTCGACTTTGTCAAGACCCTCGACGACAGTGAAGAGAGTGGACATACCCTGGCTCTCGACACTGCGCAGAATCAACTCGCCCAGCTCGTCAACCTCAACACTGGCGGAAAGGACGACAATAACAAAATCGGCTACACGAGCGGCATCGAGACAGGCGTTCAAATCTCGCTCGATAGGGATGTACTGAAGCTTCTGCTTGAATCGATCGACCGACACTCGGTAGTTGCCGCCGTCGGCATTCTCTTCGATATCGACACTGCTGTTCAGTTGCTTGATGGTGGAGTCGAGGTCGGTGCCAGCGCAAAGAGGAATCAAAGCGACATGTCGAGGAGCGCCATCCTTTCCAGCGAAAACTGAAGTTTCCTTAACATGTTCCTTGTGCTTGTTCAAACGAGCCTGCTTGGCCTGGTTGCGTCGGTCGAATTTGGACATGACTTGTTGATGGGGAGTTTTTCGGTTTCCCTTGTCGTCGGAAACTCGGCCTAATGCAATGTCAGAACATAGATTTGGAGAAATGCACAAAAGAACCAGTCATACCCTTTGCGCGGTCCCTCAACTCATGTTTGGAGGCAGCTCGTGACTTGAAGGCCTTGTTTGTGACCTTTGTGGTTGGCCTATGATGATGAGCCACAGCGGTAGGCATCTTGCTCTCGCCTCCGGCTTTAAATCGAAACGGTAACGAAGCCAGATTGAGCGACAGTAAAAATATCGAATTTGGTGAGAATTACAGGCACAATGATGGCAATATCGTCGATATTGTAGGCGGTGATGGCGGGGTTAAATCCAAAATCTTTTTTGTGTTTATCGATAGTGGCGGGCTTGTACCTGACATAAACAAGCCCTCGCTGTAAACCGATCTAACTTGATAGAAACATTGGTATCTTGGTCAACTCTATGATATAAGTTGTCTAATATACTCCAAACTCTTGAAATTTGGCTGAGTTAAATATTCAAAATTGTTATTTTTCTCTTGTGCTAATCTAAATCATGATTCTTGAGTCCTTCATTGCGTTTGATCATGGCAGAATATTCAAGATGACTGTTTATTCTGTCAAAGCCGAGTGGAGCTGCACAGCCAATAGACTTTGAACGATAAGCTGTGAATTTTTTTGTCGATAAGGAAAGTTGCATGCCAATCCATTCTGCCGTCCAATTCGAAGTTGCCTTTTCCCAAGTGAGCGCGTTCACAATACGAAAATATGGCGGGTAACAGAACTGAAATGAGCCTCTCAAGAGTGCGCGACAATGGCGCCACTGCTGTTGAAGGCGCCCGAACGCAACTCGTTTCTCGCGAGGAACGAGAACGTGCTCGTCGAATCCGAGAAGCACACAAGGCCTACGGTCGAGGCAAGAAGGTCAACACCAGAGCTATCAAGGACAAGAAGCTTCGCAGCAATATGGAGCGCCTCGAGAACAAGTACCAGGATGCTACGCTAAAGGCCAAGGATGCCGAGATCCTGCTCGAGAACACATCAGGTTTTCTTGAGGCTGAGGACGAGATGGAACGAACATACAAGGTCCGACAGGACGACATCACAGAGGGCGTGGCCGTAGAGACTGCGCAAAAGAGATTTGAGCTCAAGTTGGACCAGCTTGGACCTTATCAGTTCGATTACTCGAGAAACGGACGAGATCTGTTGCTTGGTGGTCGGAAGGGTCATGTTGCGACAATGGATTGGCGAGAGGGTAAGCTTGGCTGCGAGCTGCAGCTAGGTGAGACCATTAGGGATGTAAAGTGGCTACACAACAACCAGTACTTTGCGGTCGCGCAGAAGAAGTACGTCTTTATTTACGATCATAATGGCGTGGAACTGCATACTTTGAGGAAACACCAGGAGGTGTCTCACATGGAGTTCCTACCATACCACTACCTCTTAGCAACAATTGTGAGTTCCTACAATACCAGATAGCTTTCGTGTCGCTAACACCTCTCAGGGTTCTACCGGTTGGCTCAAATACCAGGATACATCAACAGGAGAACTAGTCGCCGAGATTCCTACCCGATTAGGTCAGCCTTGCTCCCTTACACAGAACCCCTGGAACGCCATTCTACACGTCGGTCACCAGAACGGAACAGTTACACTATGGTCGCCCAACTCGTCAGATCCTCTTGTGAAGTTGCTGGCCCATCGAGGACCCGTCCGAGATGTAGCCGTTGACCGCGAAGGTCGATACATGGTTTCGGCTGGCCAAGATCGCAAGATGGCAGTCTGGGATCTCAGAATGTTGCGCGAGGTTAACCAATACTTTGTGCGCCAGCCAGCTTCGTCAGTCGCCATCTCTGATACTGGTTTGACAGCTGTTGGTTGGGGTACCCAAACTACTATCTGGAAGGGTCTTTTCGACAAGAACGCTCCTGTCCAAGAAAAGGTCCAGAGCCCCTACATGGCTTGGGGTGGTGAGGGTAAGCGCATGGAGCGCGTGAAATGGTGTCCTTTCGAAGATGTTCTGGGAATCGGCCATGACTCTGGCTTCTCTTCCATCATCGTTCCTGGTGCTGGTGAGGCCAACTACGACGCTCTAGAAGTCAACCCCTTCGAGACTGTCAAGCAACGACAGGAGTCCGAAGTCAAGGGTCTGCTCAACAAGCTGAAACCCGATATGATCGCCTTGGACCCCGAATACATCGGACAGCTGGACTTGCGATCCGCAAAGGAGCGCGCTGCCGAGAAGGACCTCGATGCCCCAGCTGCAGATATCGCCGAAGAGATCCGCAAGCGAGCAAGAGGAAAAAACGGTGCCCTCAAGAAGTACCTGCGCAAGCAGCGAAAGAAGAACATTATCGACGAGAAGAGAATGCATGTGGACGAGATTTGGAACGAGCAGCAGAAGAAAAAGAACAAGATGGAGCTGGAGGCGGAAGCGGATTTGGGACCGGCGTTGTCGAGATTTGCCAAAAAGGAGTAATAGACTTTCATGTACAAATGCGAATAATACCCTTTATTACAGGAAATACGATTTTCACAAGTTTGACAAGTGCTGTTTTTTATCTATCAAAGCTCCGCTTGAATGTCTATAACCGTAATACTTTTAAGAATCTGGACCCAAATTTCGTAATCCCGTGCATGTCTTCATATGTATACACCCATTGACGCCTCTATTCTCATCATAGTTCGTTGTTTAAAGTAGCTTGAGTCCACCAGTGACCTGGTCGACCATGCTGCGGGGAGCAGGCCCAACGCCTAGCACTGTCATGCTGCCTGCCTCGATCTGTGTTCGGCCAGCATCCTGGATCACCTCAGCAGTAAGGCCTAGAGATCGAGCCTTGCGTCGAAGCTCGAGAATCTCATCCTGGCTCTTGACTTGCACAGCGATCTTGGCCTGGCCGAGACGTTCCCATCGCTTGAGGATCTGGGCCTGGGGAGAGTTGGGGGCGGCTCGGACGAGGGACTTGTAGCATGCGAGGGTGGCGTGGGAGCATTGAGCAGCGATTTTGCCTGCGAACGTTGAATTAGCTTCTGCATAACCGAGTCAAGAATACTGTTATACATACCCTTTGTCATGCCAAGATCTGTTCGTACAACAAGAACAAGCTTGCACTCCTCGCCGTTGTCCTTAACAACAGGCTCCTTCTTCTCCTCTGCAGCCTTCAAGCCCTGCTTGCGATCAGCATCAGCGCCGTTGGCCCAGTTGGGTGCATGGTCGAGTACGGTATCATCTTCGTCAACGTCGCTCTCGTCACTCTCAACAGGGTCGTGCAGCGCGCGCCGACGCTCCTCAACTAGGGAAGGCGAGATGAGGTAGCCACGGATCGTCCAGATACCGAGGGCGTAACCTGTAAGGCCGGTCAAGATGGCCGTGGAGATGATGATTCCTGTCTGCTGGCCTTGGTCCATTGTGATTTGAAAGGAGCCTGATAGACAGAATTGACTGGTTTAGCTTGTGACGAAGTTTGGTGGTTTAATGATGGAGCTAGGTTGGTGGTTACATCACGTGGGGCAGCTATGACTCTGTAGAGGAAAATCTCAAGAACGTTTCAGTTTCCATCTCGATGATGTTTCGAAGCCTGTGAAATTATGCATTTGTCCTTTATTTTTCCGTTCTATCATTCATTAAACCAATAATACCATCTACGATGACACCAAAATGTTCCCGGCGCAGCCGTTTCAAGTTCTAACTTTCGGTGAGAAAACTGCTATACACCCTTCTTATACACATGCGAGCCTATTGATCTCTCACAATACGAGCACACCGCGCTGGATATATCCTGTCTCGTCTACTAAGGGATGGCATCCAAACATCTTGGAAAAGTCATTGAGACAAGCACTTCGTGCCTCGATGTGACCCTTCTTCATGCTAATTCCCACACGAGGGACAAAATTGACATACTTCTCATGTCCATTGATAAGCAGAGGTCCTTCACCAGTGAGTAGTCCATGGACATAGTTCAACGCAAGATCCTCGCAATTGAAACCCTCATCGACATAGTCCCTAATCTGTGTCATGATCGTGTCGTTCGACGAATAATAGTCGAGGAACGAAATATGTGAGAAGGCAAGATTCGTCAGGACCATGTTATAGTCGTCCTGGCCCTTCTTGTTTGAACAGAATGTGTAATGGTGGTATCCGAACGTATCGACTGGTGTACATCGAGCGAGAGCGCCCACCATCCGGTTTCTGCCGAACTTTCGCCATGTCTGGAAGACGAATTCGAGGTCGTTGGGGTGGTAGTAGACGTCATCGTCTGAGAGCAAGATCGCCTGGGTCTTGTATTCGGGATCAGGCCAAAGCTTCTCGTTGAGACTGTTGCGTTTCGACTTTCGGTATCGAACGGGAACGCCGTACTTGGAAACGTAATCCTCTGGGGGATAGTTTTCGAGGTCGTTCCATACGATGACTATCTCGAGAAGTGAAGGGACTTCCTCGCTTAGGATCATGTCGAGAGTTTCCTGGAGTTCCTTGGGTCGTTGATATGTCTGCATTGCGATACTATGGATCATCATGTTAACAACTTGTCAAGGTTCGAGGTTTGTGAGATATTGGAAACGTACGTGAACTTATCATCTCGAAGGTTCTCGTATTTGTGCCTCGAAACATCCCAGATATCTCTCGTCCCATTAATCCCCTTACTCTCACAGGTCGGATACCGCCCAATTTTCTGGATCACCTTTGGTATAAACCACGCTGCATTCGTCAACTTGGCCGTAAGAAAGATAAACGAGATCGCCAGAGAGAACGCGGCAACAATGGTAGCCGCCTTTTGAAAAGCGCGCGACTTGACAACTTTTGGCGTATGTGCCTTCATCCACTCGACCCTTTCAGCCACCCTCCTTCTGAGGGGCCGCGCTTTCTCCAGAATTGACGATGAAGGCTTCAGCATTTTTGTTGTTGGTGGCAGAAGCTGTGAGAATTGTCCCATGGTGTTTTAAATAGGGGAGGGGCGAAAGGGATTGTTCTCAAGGGAGACAGGTCTGTACGGGAGAGGCGTCTGGTATGTATCGATCGGGATTTTTGGGTGAAATGGCCAGTTTGTTTATTGGAATTTTGTTGTGCATCGAATCTGATTCATATGACCATCTTCCCAAGATCTTGGCACACTCAGTTGAGAATCATTGAGCTCAAACCACAGTCGAGAATGTCGAAAAGGCAAATAAAAGACCTATGAAGCCAAAACAATCACCGTCTAGGTACGAAAAAGAACAGTGGTGTAGCAAACTCGACCTTGTGTTGTTGGTCCTGACTTACACGGGTACAGCACATATTAAACCCTCCCTTGCTTCACGTCCCTTGAGTCGGGCCCAAGTTAAGTCTAAGTACAAGTCTAATTCGGACAAGCCCAGTTGCACGTCTTGGCAAGGGAATGTACCAATAGTAGCAAAGTGTTGTCGCACGTCTAGACATGTTTATCTTAATGAGCGGCTGCTTTCTTCTCAGCAAGTCGTTTGACCCAATGTGGCGGATGATGTCTGTGGTTCGTCTTCTTCAGCTCTTCGACTAGTCTCAACTGGGCAAAGATTCGCCGGTAGTTCAGAGGTGCCAGGAGTCTATCTTGACAATAGTCCGCATGAGTACAGTTCAAATACTCTAGACATAAACTCAGGAGATAACTCATAGTTATGAGATAGCATAAGGGTCTTAACACGGCGGTTCCGAAGCATTATATACATGCCAAGAGCATCTAGGATCGCGCTCTACCAAAGAAACCCATGCAATTCCATCCTTAGCGTCCTACGCCACTATCGAGCCCTCCCCTGCATATGCGTCGGGACCTTACGTGGGGTCCCTAGTTCGTCCAACCACACTTGAACCTCATCAAAAGCAACTCACAAACAGAACCAAAACTTCAGCTCTGTTACACGATATTCACCTTCAATAACTTGGCATTATGGGTTCAAACAAGGCTCTCATAGTAGGAGTTTCAGGATGTTCCTCGAGTGGGAAAACTACTCTTGCAAGACTGCTGCGGGACATTTTCCCACACACTTTTATCCTTCATGAGGATGACTTTTATAGACCCGAGGATGAGTATGTGATCTTAGTAGTAATAGCTGAATCTTGGCTGACAACTCAGATTACCAACAAAGAATGGCCTTCTAGACTGGGACTGTGCTGGGGCAATCGATGTCCCTGCCATGGCCGAATCCCTCGCTTATATCCGCCAACACGCTGCCTTTCCTGTAAGTCTCATGTCTTGACTATCCGTCACTGTAGCGCATACTAAAACTTGTCATAGCCTACTCTCGATTCCAAAGAAGACAAAAACTCTGTTGGCGAATGTCCCGTCTCAGAAGCCACTATCGCTGCTCAGCGCGCCAAGGTCGACGCTGCTCTAGGACCAGACCATCCTCTCCACAACAACCTTCGCCTCTGTCTCCTCGACGGCTTTCTTCTCTACTCGCCCTCCATGGCAGCTATAAAGCCCAACTTAGATATTAAGCTCTTCTTGAGAACGACATATGAAAAGGCCAAGGCGAGAAGAGAGGCTAGAGATGGATACGTTACTCTCGAGGGCTTCTGGGCGGATCCCCCGGGTTATGTTGATAAGATTGTCTGGCCCAACTACGTCGAGGAGCATGCTTGGATGTTTGAGAATGGTGATGTAGAAGGAAAGTTTAGGGATGATGTTTTGGAAAAGGAGGGGATCAAGGTGCAGAGTGATGTGAGTGCTGATGGGAATATTGAAAAGACATTCGAGTGGACAGTGGACACCATCTTAGATGAACTTAGAAAGCAATGTTGAGTAAAACATATATCACAAAAGCAAACTAGTCTCAATTCTCTATACCGCTGGAAAAGCAGTGATATGATTTCTCATCTGCTCTACATCGAACTTTGGTCCGCTACCTTCTCCGTAAGGGTCTGTTGTTCTGATACCTTTTGCTTCTTCGCACCTCTCTGTTCCTTTGCAAGTTCTTTCTCCCTCTTCAAAACCTTTATACCCGCTTCGGCAGCCTTGGTCTCGGCTTCAAACTTATTGAGAGCCCCACTCGAGACTCCTACCACACGTCCTTCAACTGTGGCCGAGCAGCCCCAGTCGATCATGAATCCATCACCTTCTGACAGAAAGAAGGCTGGCTTCTTGTTCCCAGCCATTACACAGAATTCTTCTTTCGGATGTTTGACATGGACATTCTCACTGAGAATCCGGTCGAGATAAGTGAATATTCCAAACTTAGCAAGGAAGGCTGCACATGTTTTCATGCTTCCAGAGTCAACCCAGATAGCGCCTAAAATAGCTTCAAAGAGATCCGAGTAGAACTTCTCAGGGTGAAGTCGTGCAAACAAAGCCCAGGGGTAATGGTCGCTCTCTCTTTTAGCGATGTTAATCTCGTCTCGAAGACTGTTAAACCTTTTCTCAGTCTCCTTCATCACTCGTCCCATCTCGGGCGAGCTGTGTCGCATGAACTTCCAAATAGGCAGTTTCACGTCAGTAAACACTGGTTTACCATCCTCAACCAAGACGTCGGTTCGGTGTAGCCCATTATCCATGTTGGTAAAAGCAAGGAAATCTGCGTTGACCATTGCAGTCTTAGTAAGATGCAAAATGCTGTTAGGAATTGTTGAGTTGGATTGGAACATCCGACCAACAACCAAGTAGTCTAGGACGGCATCTCCGAGGAATTCAAGTTGCTCGTAGGATCTCTGGTGTGCATCAGCGGCATAGGACCCGTGAGTCATGGCCTCAATCAGCAACGACTTCTTCTGGAATGAGTACCCTATTAGGTCCTCCAAGGGCTTCAATGTAGGAGGCAGCTCGACACCGCTAGGAGCAATACCGAAGAGTGTGTCCCTGGCCATCCCTTCTTCGTGCCAGTTACAGTTAGTCCCAAGGAACACTTTGATACACTTTAAAGCCTTGGTCATTCCTCCGTCTTCGAAAGAGGCTCCAATAAGTGCCTCAACCACGTCAGCGAGTGTTTTGTTTCCAATGAATCGCGATGCGCCATCAACCGGCTGCATCTCCAGGAAATTATCTCGATATAGTGGACGCCACTTGATGCCGGTGAAGCTCTTTGAAAGTATGAATTTAGATAGTCCTGATTCCAGGCAAGAGCGTTCTAGGCGTGAATTGGACACGAGTCGATCCTTGAAGTTGTTCAAAAGCTCTTCGGGCCAGTTCGGGTCTATAATGCTAGTTAGTAGAGAGATAGAGAACGATTAAAGATAGACTTACGCTCGGAGTAGGCTTGAATAACAGTGCAAAACTTCAAGATTGAATCACCCAAGAACTCAAGACGCTCGTAGTCAACAGGCTCTATGGCACTGGGGGTGCTGATGGCCTCAACTACCAACTGCAAGTCTGTAATACCAATAGGAGCTAAAAGTGTCGAAGACAGTTCCAACGCGATTAGCTGGATCTCTAGCTCATGAATGATTGAAGGGATCAGCATGCCCAACTCAACGACTCGTGGTGAAAACATGTCAACTGTGGCTTGCGAAATAGGAAGTACCCAACGGTAGGGCTTGGAGCAGGAACTCGCATTTTGGTCAGGTCTCACTGCATGGAGAAAGTCCGCTCTGCGCGTCCATTGACGAACATCTAGATACTCCTCTTCCGGAGAGTCTTCGTATTCTTTGAACAGATGTCGAACCTCCTCAGGCCGAGGTTTCTTTTCAATAGTTTTGATATAGATAAACGGTGCGTTGGTAGAATCCCGAACCAGGATTCGCTTTTCAGTGACACCGCCTAGATAGTATGGACTTTCTCCAAATGGAATAGATCCTATCTGGTCCCGTGAAAGATCCATGATCTCATAGATAACCTTGATCACATGGTTAGAATCTTCAACTTTCCAGCGATGTCCGAAATGCATTGCCAAAAGGGTCGATGTATGATCTGGCAAAGCTAAGGATTCATCGTTGGAAATATTTCGGATTGAGGTACATTTAATGGTCCATGCTTCCTCTTCTCTGGGATAGACTGTGATGTCTCGGGGACGAGGTAGATCTATGGGCAGAGCAATCTTGAATCGAAGCGGTGCAACATACTCGCGGTCAATGAACTCGTAAGTATAAAGCCACTTATCAGCATCTGAACTCCAGTTTTGCGAAGCTTTTGTCCAGGGATTGAAGAGAGGTTCGGGGTTTGGTAACTCCCTTTTTTCTTCTTCCTTGGTTGCACCTTCATTTATAGGCAGAAGATTGTCACTAACAAGTCCTGCCCGGTATAATCCATAGTAAGCGCGGAAGGCTGCATCTTTCATGGCATTCTTTTCAGACATCCATCCTCCTTTCCCCTGGAACTTGCGTAGATCATAGGACAAGGCTGATGGTAGTGTCACCGTTGCACTGAACGTCGGCACTCCGTTCTCAGATATTTCCCTCTGGAATACATAGACAGGCCTTACCTCCACGTATGCTCGGCGGAAAACTTTATCGCAAAAATGCTCAAGATGTTGACGAGCGTTTTCAAGATCCAGTCTGGCATCTGAATCTGGGACACGAAAGGATTCCGAGCTCGTCCATTCGGCGGAAGCCTGTGCATTTAGTCGATCCAACTCTTCTCGGTCGTGTTCGTAGCGCTTCTTCATTTCCTTTTCCAAGGAGTCCCATTCACGGATGTCCGAAGTTGATTTCTCCAAGATAATCATCTTGGATTGTTTCTTGCGTGCTCGCCCGCGGCGTTGGATGTAAGATTTGAGTGTTGTCGTTTCATCGAAGCAAATGACCAAGTTACACGCTGCAACATCAATGCCTTCCTCGAGCACACTCGTCGAAACTAGAAGATTGATGGTGCCTGATCTGAAAGCGGCCAATATCTCGTTGCTATCGCCTGTAGGGTGTTCGTAGATATTCTTCTTGCGTGTCTCATAAGCTGCAGACCCTACCACAGAACCAACACGGTACCGCTGTTGAATTTGTGGGTGGTTTTTCAATATTGCGCAAAGGACATTAACCGCGGCGCGCGATTTGACGAAAATGATACCGACCGCATCCTTGTTTGCTGCCAGAAGTTCATGGATCAACTTGTTAGCTTTATCAGTCAAATTGCCTGTGCAGGGCAGTCCGAGTTTGTCTGGATCACTAGCGATCCGGCGCAAGTGTCCCGCCAAATACGTTCTGTCTTCATTGGACCAGTTGTCGGTGTATGTATTCGGTGCATCGACTCTTCTTAAAAAGAGACTGACCAGCTCTGAGATATACCGGTCTGCCGCCCAGGTTCCCAGCTCATCGAGAAGATCCTTACTTTTGCTCCAGAGCTTTTTCACCTGGTTTTGCGAGAAAGTGTCGTGTTTCGCAATCACCCTTTGCAACTCAGCGTGACCATCCGCGGTCTTAACGATACGGTCTTGCAGCTTAGCAATATGGGGGTCTTGGGCGAGATTCATACTCAGGTATTCCGACTGCAGAGCCTGCATCAAGGGGGTTAGAGCTGGACGCTCCTCGACATGGTAGAGTACCCGGATTAGATCGGGCTTGTTGACGTGTTCTAGTAACTCCTTGCGATTAACCGTGGGTGTAACACATCTCGCATCCATGGTAATCTCGAGCTCTCGAATCTCATCCCGTCTCGATTTAGACTGTACTGGACTTGCCGTTAGACCCAAAATGGCAGGTACAGGCTTGCCTGCAATCTTCTTCTCGTGGTAAAAGTTGACCATGATCTTTCTTCCTGAGCTGTTCTTTACACAATTGTGAACTGCAAGTCAATCAGTAACAGTATCATTGATGTTGACGTTGTCACTCACCTTCGTCGAACACAATCAGGGCTAGCATGTCCATTCTGACGAAAGCATGATCAAGAGCGTCCCGTAGGATTTCGAAAGTCGAAACAACAATGCGAGTTCCTTCGAGGACGACAGGCCAAATATCTTCGGACCATGCGTCTATATTCGACTGTCCAGTCAGCAGCTTCATTGATACAGATGGCATTTGTCTCTCAAGAACATCGAATTGCTGTTCGCACAAGCTAACAGTCTTCCCTAGAAACCAGATCATCTTCACTTGTTAGTGTTGTAGGTACACATATGTTCATTTGTTCACCAACCTTGTCCGGCGAACATCTCTCGAGTTCAGCTTGGATTCTCAGCACGGCCCTACATATCCTAATAAGTCTCTCGGTTTGTTATCGGATTTAATAGAGCAACATACACTTGGGTCTTTCCGCTTCCTGTGTCCATCTAACCATGTTAGCTTATGACATTCGTATGAGAGGTGCTCGATAACTTACCGCCACGATCACGTTTCTTTTGAGACTGTGTTCCAGCATCTCTCGCTGGTAACCGCGAGGATTGACAACCTCTGGATCGGGCGCCCCTTTGTTTGGACGAAGTTTCCTGACCTTCATCTTTCCACTGGCCTTTTCATCGGCAACGATAGATATGGTTTCGGATATTTCAACCTCGGTAGTGGGCACCTCAACAATAACAGGGCTGCCAGGTTGCGAGGAGCTTTGTGTCCCAGATTCATCGGTACCCTGCGAATCGATGTCCGGCATTTCTTCGTCGTTGGAAGTCATCATGAGCTGCTGAACCCCCAAGACTAACTATACCTTCGCACAAAAGATGGAGATGGGGGTTACCGATGCGAAAAAAAAAAAGAAAAGAAAAAGCAAGATGGTCGAAAGTGTATAAAACAAAAATTCGGAATCGTATCAAACTTAGAGAATGATAAAATTGAGTCATAAAACCAAAGGTTTTTGATCTAAACAAGAAGAGGAAGTCTGAAGGAGCATGTAGGGAGGAAGTTGCGAGACCCTGGTTTGGGGTTATAATGTACCTAGATAGATGGCTTGATTGGAGGCCGGCCTTCTAGCTAAGCCTTCACCTGAGCAATCACATGTAGAGAAAAGGACAAAAGATTATTCATGTAGGTAGATAGAGGGAGGTCCAGGAGGTCGAATTGGCAGTGAATCACTGCCAACAAGAGCTGTTGGTGCAGATTGTGCAAGGCAGGATTTCTGAAAAGGCGCTGCAATTGTAGTTTGGAGCTTGAGATCAGGTAACCACACTTTTAGTTTAGTGTAAACATCAAATAACTAAAACTGAGGCGAAATCTTCTTGTCAATTTCCTTTCCTTTTCCTTTATATATAGGACTCCTTCGTTGCTTGAGGATGATTCAAGTTTGTTTCTGGCTGCCACCTGTTGGCTCTGCGGCTGCCGCCCTACCTAGCTCCCCGTCCATAAGCGGACAGTACACAAACGAGCGCTTTTTAAACTACAGGGGGTCACTAGTTAACGAATTTATTTGATATTTCCTCTAAATAAATCTTTCATAACTCTAGAGACTCATGTTTTTATTGTGAAGTAATACAGAGATTGTGAAGTGGTTCTATTATGTGGCAGAACGGCGCTGCGGTAAATGTAGTGTATGGGTATGCTATATGCCAGTCAGTGTGTTGAACCTTTGCATCTTTCGTCCTTGGAATATGAGAACCTGTCTTAGAAATCTATCAACAACCAAAAACTATCTCTTCACTCATGGAACTCCCGATGCATTCCTCTTCTGAAGGTGAAACCACGAATCTATACGCGGTAGGCTTCAATGCGTGGAACCAGCTCAACTTTGATACCATGCCAGTTGATGAAGAGCCGGATGATTTGTTCACTTTTACAAAGGTTCTGGCGGGCAAATCAGTTGGCCATATTGTTTCCAAGATATACTATACTGCAGGTAGTTATCACGATACGCTACGTTGTTGATTCCGGTTCTAAAAGCCAATAGTGCAGCGAAACGATACTTGGGCCTTTGCCGGGTCATGCTCCAGCAAGCTTCTCTACCGCGAAGCTGATAGTACATATTTGTTCGACTTACCGAGTGCCGAATCAGGAGATGGGAAAGTTTTGACTGTTCAGAACTTAGACTCTGAACATCCCACTCAAGCCGTTGTTCAATACCCATCGTTGGCGGCATGGAGAGCCAACGGGCACACTGAGACATGGCCTTGCAAGTCACCGGTTCGCCAAATAGTAGCTTACGATACCGGGTTCGTGATCTTGCTTGAGAATGAGACTGTTCTTAGTTGCGGTGATCTTCGATTTCCAGACTGCCTTGGCCGCGAGGTCGACGAATCTTTGTATGTGTCCAAGGTTACGCAGACAAACCCTATGCTGATATTTCTTAGTCCTGCCCATATGCCATGTCCTGTAGAGGACCTAATTGACCTCGGTGAATCAATCAAGAAAGTATCTGCAGGAGGATACACTCTTGGGGCTCTAACAGAGAGTGGTGGACTTTACCTCTGGGGCATGAAACCTCCTGGTTCACAGAGTCGACACACCGCATTCACTGATCTTGGTCCTATACCAAGTTATGTGGAAGTCGACGGGGAGAAAGATGTGCACGACTTTGCAATTGGAGAAACGCATGCCATTGCCCTTACTACTGATGGTTGCGTTTATGTCATAGGGGATAGCACTAATGGCCAGATTGGTCTTGGCAAATCCGTGAAAGAGAGTGCATCATGGTCAAAGATAGATTTTATACTTCCTCCAGATGAGGAGGTGGTGGCTATTGAAGCTGGTCCGAGGGCATCTTTTATAGTAACAGCAAAGACGGAATCAACATGACGTCAAAGCTTAGAATGAGCTGCCATTCTATCAGTACCAGCTCTATTTAGCCCAGTGACCCTCTATTGTACAAGGCTTCTCGTTGTGTTCATCTGCATAAGGGTAATCATAGACTCGTCAGGTAATCCTCAATCTCTTGAGGGGTCAGCTTTCTGAAACGGGGTCCAACAGCCCCATCAACGCCCTCGAGACCCAGAAGGTGCTCTGCGGGTGCACCAACAATACCTACAATATGTTAGCATAGCCTTATCCATTGGGTTACTCGCAACTTACCAATCTCGATGCTATCACCGTTCATCTCACCCTCAATGTTGTCCTTCAAGGTCAACAGCGCAATGTGGATAGCATCCTCAAGCTCAAGCTCTTCCGAGTATCGCTTTTCCAAGAATGTCTTGGCCTTGGTTGCACTTTTGCCAATGGCTGTGGCCTTCCATGGGTAGTAACTACCGGAGGGGTCGACCTGGTACAACATAGGACCACCCTTATGAATACCGCCCGTCTTTCTGTTGACCTTCTTCTCCTCGCTATCCTCCAGAGTGGCCTTGTTCTCCTCCTCAGGCTCAATGCCCTCATCCCAACCAGCAATCAGCAGGCTAACTCCATAAGGTCGAACACCAGCTGACTGGGTGGCCTCTTGCATAACTCGGGCGACATCCTGGACCAATATTCTGGTAGGGGGGTACTCGTTGTAGATGCGCTTATACTCGGTGTGTGAAACCTTGCGTGCTCGGTCGACCAATACTCGGTAGTCGGGGCCCATTCCGGAGTACACCATGCCGATGTTGGGAGTGATGTCGCTGATCTTGGAAAGGGAGCTCTGGTCGGCTAGAGGAGAGGACGACTTCTTTTCGGTGGCAATGACGATACCGTTGGTGGCTTTTTCAGGTCAGTAGGGGCTCCTCATGGATCTTGAAGGTAGCGCGAACCTTTGATACCAAGGGCAGTGATACCCTGGTTTACAGCGTTGAGGGCATACTCTATCTCGACATTAGCTTCATGGGCCGAATTGATCGCAGAAAGCTTAAACTTCAAGAGGTTTCAATGCTTTCCACTCAGCAATTACGTACCAATCTGTACCAGCTTTCCGCTATAACGTTGTCAGCGATTATGCTCCTACATAGATAGCAGTGTCGTCACCGAAACATACCTGGGGGAGAAGGTTGTGAGGGAGAAGGAGTATCTATCCGCCATAGTTCAAGTTTCTGGGTGGACAAACTCGATATAGATGTGGTGATGGTTGAATTATGGTCGTTTGTCGATTCGTGGGGTTGACAAGGAGATATCGAGCAAGGCTACAACTGGAGCTTTGGTGTTTGGCAAGCAGCTGTAGCCTCTAGGCAGGCCCAGCTGCGCGTCTAGCTCAACCGCCCGGAGCTGTATGCGGGGCAACAGATTATCCGATGACCGCGTGATGGCTCCACAGAGCAGAGCTCTTCTTAACGTTACAGTTTGGCAACGGCAGGTTCGGCTTTCTTTCCTCAATTTTCTACAAAAAAGGGCTGAGCTGGCCTTTTGCATATTTAATGTCCTGGTCATGATCTTGGCGAGCATTCGCTTTCCCCGCTCTCTAAAGATCTTACTTAACTCTCAGCTTTGCAAAAACATGTAGGTTGCGCCTGAAACGCCTCAAGTGCCGACTACGTATTCGCACATTCCGCAACTCTTTTTTCTGTCTGCTACTTGCTGTCACTACCTTTTCTTCTTTTACATCCACAGGTTCACGTAAATCATCATGGATACGCGCCCTACTTGGGATTGGTCCTCGGTTGGGGACGATTCTGTCCCTCAAGAACCCGAACCAGAGCCACGCCGATCGTCGCAATATGCTTGGTCTCCTCCGCGACCAGATGCTACAGCGCAGCAGGATACGTCATCCGAACAGGTTCCTCGCCCCGCGCCTGGAAACAAGCGCTATGGCACGCGCACTTGTCGCATTTGCTTCGACGCTGAAGAGCCGAAGTTTCCTGATCAGTCGACCACTTTCGGTATACAGACAGGATCGTCTCGACCTACATACGTCTCTGACGACCCAGAATTGGGAAGGTTGTTATCACCATGCAAGTGTAAGGGATCACAGAAATATGTTCACGAAGGGTGCCTCAACGCATGGAGGCTTGCAAACCCGATGGAAGCAAGAAACTATTGGCAATGTCCAACCTGCAAATACACCTATCGCATTTCTCGACTGCACTGGGGCTCTGCTCTGAGCAGCAAGGTGACACAGGTTGGCGTGACTATCTGCTTTTGTATACTGAGCATCTTCTTGCTCGGATTTGTCGCGGATCCTCTCTTCGATTTGTGGCAAGACCCGATTGGAACCCTCGGCGAAACTGTCACAAGCGTGGTAACAGACATCGAGGCCCTCAGGCAACCTCCATCACCGGAGCCTACGACGTGGATCGAACACTTCATTAAAGGGTTCTTTTCGCTAGGAATCTTTGGGTTGTTCAAGACCATGTTCACAGTGAACCCGTTTCACTGGTGGCAAATCCGAAACAGCGGGTTAACAGGTGGTGGCAGGAGAGGAGGCACTGGTCGAAACCGTGTCGAGAACATCAGCCTGATATTCGTTCTCATTGGCGCATTCACATTTCTTATGGGCATTTGGAAATTTGTTCAGAAGCTGAGTGCTCGTGTGCTGAAGAACGTGAGCGACAGGGTCGTCGACATTGAAGAGGATGATGACGAAGACGAAGATGAGGGATCCAATGAGGGAAGCAAGAAAGATAAATGAAGCCCTCCAAGCTTTTCTATCCTGGAAAGGGCGTTTTGTTGTATGACCCAAATACTTCGCATCGTGTATGTATTTGCACACTCTTAAGTTGCCTAGACCTTGCTCTTCCATGTCAAGTCGACTAGTCTGTGTGCAAAGAATTACGCTCAGTTGTGCCTTGAGTCGGGACCGTTTTGGTTCTTTTCTCGCTGGTCAGCATGAGATTGTCGATCTTCATTCACGCATCGTGATGCCCTTGGGCATTCATAACGGTGTGCGGCATCTGCTGGGTACACTACCCTCGTACATAAGCAGTGAGCAGATGGCCGAATGTTGGTTGATACATACCACCGTCTCCCCTAAATAATAATTGATAGCCAAACATTGGTAAAAGTACATTCCACCTACAGTTCCAGAAGCCCACTCAATCATCTAAGTAGAATAATGTGCCGATTGTAATGTCGTTGCCATTGCTGGTGTTATTCTAACACTGACAGCATCTGCAATTGGTGTGAAGACAACGCCCTATATATATCCAGCATCAATACGAGTTTCCATCGTATTCTCCATGCATGTCAGTATTCCGTTATTGTCCAAGTCGGATATTTATGCGCCCGGCACCGAAATGACGTTGGAAGTTGGGGTCCTAATCCCTGCAACTGAATACGGATAGCCTGACGGTAGATGTGGATCAGCGCTCATGAATTCCGTCGGGCTGGACAAAAAGCCAATCTATCATCAATCGACGGTGCCAGCCATGGCTCCTTGAATGTTTCTGTGATCTGCTACGGACCTCATTGTTCGCCTTCGCTCGCTTCTCTATCCCTCTCCACGATCACGGACCTCTATTCCTAATCCAGTTTTGCGACGACCGCCATCAAGTTCAAAAAGACCCTGGTTATCTGTCAAAGTGACCACGATCAACGAGCCCTCGAATTGTCGCATCGGTTATTCTCGATTACTGAGAACAGTATAGCATCTCCCATACTTGCAGAAACCTCGAATCGGCTGGTGCCGAGTTAAATCTCGCCCATCATGCATTTCGCATACCCTCCTCGCAAGAACTCCAACCCACCACCTTTCGGGCGACGATCTGGGAATATACCGCCGATGCTACGACGCCTTCGCAAGAGAACCATTCTCTTGGGCTTCCTTGGTATTGTTGGACTGCTATACCTTCTATTCGGTTCAAATAGCGGGACACCCTACCACGAGCATAAGCCATCAGGAAACCCTCCGGCAGTCATTGTGACAGTTTTCGATCATTCGCAATACAGTACCTCTTATTTGGAGTCGATTCGAACAAATCGTGAACACTATGCCAAGAGACATGGTAAGACGAATACATCTTCGGCACCAAGGCGTGGACTAACACTATTCCCAGGATACGAAGCCATGATTGTCAAAATCGACGATTACAACACAGGCGAATCTCCCAAGTCATGGGCCAAGATCATGGCAATGCGCCATGCGCTCTCGAAATACCCAGATGCCACCTATGTCTGGTTCCTTGATCAAAACGCCTACATCATGCAGCTGGACAAGACATTAGAAGAACAAGTTATGAAGCCTGCGACGTTGGAAGGACTCATGATTAGGGACTGGTCTGTAGTACCGCCGGATAGTATCATCAAGACGTTCTCTCATCTCAAAGGCGAAGACGTGAACCTGGTTATTAGCCAGGACGAAGTCGGACTTGTAACTAATAGTTATGTCCTGAAGAATGGCGACTGGGCCAAGTTCTTCA
Organism: Fusarium camptoceras; assembly: GCA_004367475.1. NCBI lineage: Eukaryota > Fungi > Ascomycota > Sordariomycetes > Hypocreales > Nectriaceae > Fusarium > Fusarium camptoceras. The sequence goes on from QGED01000028.1 coordinate 136,967, forward strand.
TTGAGACCTGGATGGATCCTCTATATCAGAGTTATAACTTTGAGAAGGCTGAGCGGCATGCCCTTGTAAGTTTGACCGACTATACTGTCCATAAGTCTTATCTGACCTTTTCCTGCAGGAACACATCGTTCAATGGCACCCAACCATCCTCTCCAAGCTTGCCCTCGTACCTCAGCGCTCCATTGCATCATACGGCCGTAACAAAGAAGGTAATGCCTTTAGAGACGGCGATTTTGTTACGCTGATGGTCGATTGTACCGTCACAGGACAAGCATCATGCGATAAGCTATCGCACGTCTATCAGAAACAGTTGAAGGCCAAGTTTGGCGAGGACGCAGCTTAGAAGAGAAAATGAGCATCATGACATAGGCATTTGAGCACAGGTCATTGGGCGTTTTGCGATATACTGGAGGGGCTTGCTTATAGGATCGGGGAAGGGAAAAGCCACTAGAGACTGTTTCTTGGCGTTTGTTGGTCATTTACTGGTTGCATTTAGCTTATATGTTGAAGATGAACATTTGATCTACTCATATATCGTCGATGGTTGTGTGACAAGTGTGTTTTGAGAAAGGATAGCTCATAGCGAATATCAGTCTGTGCACTTGAGTTCACCCTAGCGAGTTTCTGGCAATGATAAAACCCACCAGATCAGATGTTCGTATTCTAATTCTAGAAGGTGCCGCAGTTGACCACCGCAAAGAAGCTGGGATCTCTTCTGTAGAATGCAAAGATGATGTAGTCGCAAAGATTGCCTCTCTTCGGCAAATCTGAACCTTGAAGTTGAATAGTTTCAACAAGCCAACTGTTAGTTCTTGCTATAAACACTTCCTTGGCCAATGACTTGACAATGGATACGAGTGCGAGCGAGTTTGCCTTGAGATGGACATCTTTTACACTGGAAACCAAGAGATACTCAGATCCTTGTATTGTTGCTCTAATCGATTATACTTTGCAACCCCTGGCAGTTTCTGATGAAACCCTCCACGCCCGTTCGATCTTCCGAACAATGTCGAAACTCTGTTCATCTGGTGCCTACTAGATGGTGATAATCTACAGAAACACCTCAGGGTCGTACAAATGAGCGAACTCTTATCACCAAACTTGATAGAGCTGCAGTACCGGCGGGCCTTTAACCCAAAGAGGGTAGTTGATCATATCCGTCACAAACTGTGTTCTAAACGAGACGTCCTACATCACCAGATGCAAAAAAGTGCTTCATTGCAAGCAACTCATCATGTACAATTACGGCGTAGAAGACGGGCAGGGATTGGATGTTCCCCCATGGAGGGCTACTCGCCTCGGCCAGGGGACGCGTTGGAGGGTTCAAGCACTATAACTTTAGGGGCGTTCCATAGGTTCCCGCGGAAGCCGGTCCCCCTTCAAGGCATGTGATGGGTGGCCGAGATGCGCTAAGAAATATCCAAGTACTGGCTATGCCCCGCGATATTGAAGATGGATCTCGACGTCAAGCTCCTTTCTGCTTGGGTTTTTATTTAAACCTCGAGCAACCCCCCTCTCCCTTTCCAAGAAAAAGCCTGTTCGAATTTGTCATTCATTCTCATTTGTATCTTTGGTTTCAATTGTTGTTATAAAAATGGCTTCTCCTCCACATGTTGGGAGCCTCTCCCGTCTTCCTGCCAACTTGCGCGGTGGTATTGAGTCTGTCAAGCGCAGTAGACATAATGTGTCTTGGCCTTTACTAAACCTTGACCTGTAAGTCATGATGCCACTTACAGCCCATCATCATGATGCGCCACCAGATACAACTTGACAATTGGTGTCGCAAATACTAACATGTCTTTTCTATCATAGGCTGCGCAATGTACTCTTATTCCTCTTCTTTTGGCGATGGACTCGTCGCGCTTTCTGGCAGCTCCGAGGGCGTGGTATTATCGGCTCTATCGTGGAGCTATACACCAACGTCCGTCGCATCCTATACGGTTACTTCCTACGAGCCCCCGGCGTGCGAGGCAAGGTCCAGCAACAAGTCAATGAATCGCTAGCCAAGATATCCGACAAGTTGGTTCCCAAAGACCAGATTCGTTACCTTACTCTACCAAAGGAGGGTTTCTCTCATGACATCGTACGCTCCGAGCTCGAGAACCTCGCCAACATGGATCATACCCGCTGGGAGGATGGTTATGTCTCCGGTGCTGTGTACCACGGCGAGGACGAGCTCTTGGCTCTGCAGACGGAAGCGTTTGGAAAGTTCACTGTTGCCAACCCTATCCACCCTGATGTCTTCCCTGGTGTGCGCAAGATGGAAGCTGAGGTCGTGAGCATGGTTTTAAGCATGTTCCATGCTCCTCCTGGAGCTGCTGGTACATCGACTAGCGGAGGAACTGACAGTATTCTTATGGCTTGTCTCGCGGCTCGCCAAAAGGCTTATGCTGAACGTGGAGTGACGGAGCCCGAGATGTAAGTCATGCTCAAGCATTGTACCCCCGAAGACCAAGACTGACCAGCTATGATAGGATCCTTCCTGAGACAGGCCACACTGCTTTCCGCAAGGCTGCCGAGTACTTCAAAATCAAAGTTCACCTCGTTGCCTGCCCAGCTCCCGAGTACCAGGTTGACGTCAACGCTGTCCGACGTCTGATCAACCCCAACACGGTTCTCCTGGTTGGCTCTGCTCCTAACTTCCCCCACGGTATTATCGACGACATCGCTGCTCTATCGAAGCTTGCCCTCCGCAAGAACCTCTGGCTCCATGTCGACTGCTGTTTGGGCTCCTTCCTGGTTCCTTTCCTCGAGCGTGCTGGTTTTGAAACTCAGCTTTTCGATTTCCGACTGAAGGGTGTTTCCAGCATCAGCTGTGATACTCACAAGTACGGTTTTGCGCCAAAGGGTAATTCGACTGTCCTCTACCGAACCGCCGAGCTGCGAAAGTTCCAGTACTTTGTGTCCCCTGATTGGTCTGGTGGTGTTTACGCTTCTCCTGGTCTGGCTGGTTCTCGACCCGGTGCTCTTATCGCTGGTTGCTGGGCTAGTTTGATGACCATGGGTGAGGCCGGCTACATCGATGCTTGCACCAAGATCGTCGGAACTGCCAAGAAGATTACCGAGTCTATTCAGACTACCCCCGCCTTGGGTGGCGAGCTTGAGATCATTGGAAAGCCTCTAGTTTCGGTTGTTGCATTCACGGCGCGCAACTTGAACGTCTACGATATTGCCGACGGCATGGGTGCTAAGGGATGGCATCTCAACGCTCTTCAGAGCCCTCCTGCTATCCACGTTGCGGTCACTCTACCCATCACCAAGGTCTGGGAGAAGCTCATCTCGGACCTGGAGACTGTTGTCGAGGAAGAGCGTGAGAAGGAGCGTGTTCGTCTTGTTGAGGGCAAGGGAGCACATGGTAAGGCCATGGGTGACGCCTCAGCACTATACGGTGTCGCTGGTTCTTTGCCAAACAAGAGCGTTGTTGTTGATCTTGCAAGTGGGTTCTTAGATCTGTTGTATAAGGCGTAAATGTTTTGGGTTACAAAGGGAACGGGTGGCGCAAAGCAGTGACTGTCAGAGACTGCTTTTTTTTTTATCATGGGCGTAGGCGTTGGCGTCCATATCGGACGCTTATCATGTATTGACACCTGCGGATCGTACCGCTATTGGCGCTCATGAAGGGATTATCGTTACCTTTTGCCAAAGTTACTTGATGTTCAGAATCGAATGGAATGATAAGCATGGCCGAGTGCCAATCGTGTCGTAAGGTTTGAAGGCGAAACCTTGATCGTGATCTGAAGGAATTTTAAACCGTAAGGAAGAACGAATAGGGTATTCCGTTCCTGACTATACCTGTTCCTAGTCTGCGTAACGCGCTTAACGTGTCAAGTGTTTTGGAAATGACATTCGTATCTTTGCAGACCGCAAGTCTCTCTTTGCATCTTGATCTTCGGCAATCGCGTTGAGCGCTCCAATGTCAAGTGCTCTATACACTGGAGATCGTGGGTCTCTCCGTTCTCCAGACAGACGTCAGACGTCAAATGTCAAACACTTGTTCGTAAATGATTCAATACTGAAATTACAAAGTCCTTGGTTGGTCAGAACATCTGCCGAGCCTTGCGATCTCACTCACAACTTATGCATCACATATGTCATCCAAGTCCCACTCTCTTGCTTATTCGTCTCTTTTCCCTTGCGTTTCACATCTATATTTTGTTTCAATTTCTGTGTGCTTTCGCCTCCCTCGCCTCTTGTTCTGGTCTTCCGGGGAGAAGGAATGAAAGTACCCAATGGGTTTGGATGGAACGTTTATGCGTGTTCCAATTGGAAAAGAGCGTTGTTCTGGGGACGATCACCTCGTGGACGTTGCGGCCCAATGAAGAGGGGGAGCGTGGTTCGTTAAGCTGTAAGAGGGAAAGGAAGGGAAAAAGGGTCCTTTGGTGTGGTGGGTTGGGTGAGTGACTGTCATTCATGAGGGAAAATCAGGGTTTTTGTGAGATGGAGGGAGTAGCCGAGACAGACTTTGAGTTGTGACATGTTACGATATCGTTTAAATTATATGCTTCTTTTAAAACTTATTACCTGAACTGATGGATTTTTAATCAAGATATTTAACTGTCGATATACCATAAGTAGTAAATAATCGCCTCTTGATAATACCATGGACCGTTATAGTTGCGCCAGAGATAGAAGCATGTATGTCATATTGGGCCCAAAATGCAGGGATCTATCAAGCTGCACCTTGACCACCAACACTTTGAGACTCTATAATCCTCTGTGAAAGCTTCAGCTCGCCCGACCAAACAACGCAACGCAACCACGATCACTTCCTATCTTGTCATCCCCATAGTGAGACCCTTGGTCTACTTCATTTCTCTGGTTACTCTATTCTACTGCAATGTTACCGGCGGGCCTCAGGGCTGCTGCGTAACCCATCTCCATTCCACAGGCGATCCCTGTCTAGTTGCGGTCAAAGATGGTCCATTTCGTGTCATGTTCAGGTTTCTTTTCTGTAGTCTGATAGTTTAGTTTACACTACTGTCTGTCAGTTGATATCCATTCTGCATGTATAAGCCCGACATTTCGTCCCTTCCCCAGTCAACCTTATCCTACCTCTCCTCTGCTCTGCTTTACTCAGCTCAGCTCATCTTTTGTCACTTCTGCCCTTTTTTTATTTAATCTCTCCTGCTGATGAAGCTGCACTTTTTGCCTTTTATCCACTTGTTCTTTTAATTCCCTTTGTTTCCTGCATAATCCTTCTCGCTCTGTGTTACCAACTTTGCATTCTTCTTCTATTCCATCTTACATGCTGTGTTCTTCCTCTCCTCAAAGACAACCGAGCTACTACCGCCGTGTGAGGTTACCATGTTTGCTGAACCATCGCCGTCCCCGTTGGGCTCGTTGGCCATGAATGGAGGTGCAGTTGATTCGAGGGTGCACAAGGCGGAGACGAAGGGTATTCAAATACCCCAGACCAGAACCAAGGATGATGATTCCATTGCTTCCGGTTCAACTGCTTCGACTGATAGTCAGATGAAGAAGCGGATGAGCGCAGACATGTCTAAAGAACAGGTTGAAGACTTGGTAAGAAAGTTGACGATTGATGAGATGAAGACGAGATGGTTTGATGAGATCTTTGAGAAAGTCAAATCTGAGCGTAAGTCTTATCATCAATGGTTGTGATTCTAGGAAATTGACCGAGTCAGTCGTCGAAGAACATTCGCCAGCAGAAAGCACACCCTCATCTTCAGAACCTCCCAGTCCCAAGTCAAATCCGGTCAAGCCTACAACGTCTCAACAACCAGCACCTCAACAGCCAGTCCGAGATGATACAAAGAAACCTGTATCAACAACTTCTGCAACCGAGACCAAGAATAAGCCCAATGATCATATATCATCTAGTCGCAGCTCCCTCGGTACCACTGATAGCCCTTCAAAATCATATGTCTCAGACTCTACTTCTTCCAACCATCTACCAACACGACCAAAGTCAGCTCCAAAGGAAAATTCTCCTCCAGTGGCGAAAGCACGACCCTCTGTACGATTCTCCAAGGCTCCTATCATCTTGAACGAAGACCCTGAGCCACCTCGACATGTCTCACCCCCACGTCCGGCATCACGAGCTGGACCGCCCACTGAATCACTACGACATACTGAACCACCACGCCCGGCTTCACGATCTGGGCCACCCACTGAGCCAACGAAACAAGGTCCGATGCTGTCTGCGGTTGATCTGAAATGGGGAAGACTCTTTGACGACAAGGGCGATCCCACTGTAAGACTTGGTCAGGTTCTCCGGGGAATCGCCAACTATCTGGTAAGTTGCCTCAGTATAGGCAATTGTTCTTGCCGAAGCTAACTTCATTGAGGTTATCGAATACAGCCCACGCAACTCACTCGTTGTCACACCTGAGAAGCTCAAAGCGTTCTACCACGAATACAAACTTGACGCCGAGACGTTTCCATTCCAGCGTGTGTATAAGCTCTTATCCCAAACATCCATCATCTAACCATGCCAGAAATCTTTGACTGTCGGCCTCACGGTGCTCTCGATAGTCTCGAAACCCTGTACCAGCATCTCCGATGTGAGAACCACCTTGTCCAAAGACGACCAGGCGGTATGCCTCACATTCCCTCTCTCACCCCAGCTGGTTTCGAGCGTTGGATGACTTGTCAGATCCGAGCATTCCCTGATCAAGAAGCCAAACGATTAAACCACATCATGGCTGATCTTCCTATCATTGCCGATGGTGCTTTTGAAGACGGAAAGCCTGAACGATTACCGAAGCAGCTTTCAAGACATCTTCTTCCAGGGGCTCGACATCGCGAGACGCATGATCTCGTAGTCGATGCTATTACTGGGTGGGTCAAGCACACCGCGGAGAATGAGAACGATCTCAGGAGGACTTCATCTGAGGATGTTTACAAATCCTCATCGAAAGATGATAAGGCGGGGCGGTATAGACCTGATGACTACCGTGATCGAGACTCCAAGCATCGTCGAGGACCCAAGGACGATTATAAGCCATCACCATTACCTCGTTCTGAGCCTTCCTCGCACCGGTTTATTCAGCGTCCTAAATCGGAAAACACCATGCGCCCTTCCAGGGACTCCCCAGTGCCTTCAAATTCAAGTCACAGAGCCAGAAGTCCTGTATCGAATCGCTATCGCCACTCAACCCCAACAGTCGAAAGCAGTTCTGGTACAGCTGATAACTACGACATACCTTCTCCTGGTCATCGAAACAGTTATCCCAGCAGCAGCCGTCGCAATCGAGACAAAGACTATCGTTACTCGTCAAATCGGGATACCAAATCGCCCGTCGAAGCAATTCCTCGCACATTGCCTCGCAGAGATGGTGATCGTCGCTCAAGTCTAATCTTCGAAGACACTGGCAAAGATCCGAATGGAATGACCTACGACGAGTACTTGCGCTTGAATCCACGACCGATGCGAAATGCTGTTGTTGACGACGGCGGTCATTATCGAAATCTTCCTTACTCCAGTGGTAGCGATGAACGAGCCCGCTGATTCCTTTTTCTTTTCTTTTTTCTTTTTTTTGGGTGGTTTATTATAAGTAAAAGTCTTGGAGTTCTTCGGTATACGACTCTTTTTTCTTCTATAATTTTCTTCTCTTCGTTCTTCGTTATCCGGACATTAACGACCTTATGCTACAAATTGACGAAATGGATTATGATTCCCTTCTCACAATAATGAGTTTTATTTTGGTTAGTCTTTTTGATAGTGTACGATCATCGCTCAGTGTGGAACTTGGAGGCTCTAGTTATAAAATACCATGTTCGTTGCACATCACCTGTGCTCTGTCCTTCCGATGATCGTTTCAAAGGGAATGCGCTTACTACATTTTACAGCCACGTGGTCGGACAGAGTAGAACTTACTCAAGATCGACATATTTGTGGAAGGGTTTGTTGTTGATTGACATTCAAAGAGTATAGCTGACGGCTCGCGGATCGAGGGAAACTGCGTTGTGCTTCATGGACAGTACTCCAGGTTCTCGGCGAAGCCGTTCCTGAGGGTCCACGGATGTTGAACAAGGTTGTTCCCCGAGAATTGAACGCGGGTCGACGCGTTGCTTTGAATTCAAGCATTGTTCGCATTGACATACATATGAATGGGGTTGGATCAACAACACGGTCAGGGATGTGGTAAATGAGCATAGGGCTCGCTTAAAAGGTTCCACGTTTGGGTCGATGCTCATTTGTGAACACAAAGACAATCTATCAATTGATACTATCTGAACAATAAAACTCATTCCTTTTTGTCATGCCTGCTATCATGAGGTTGTCGAATAAAAATTCCGACTTGAAAAACGCGACAGAAACCAAACTGAGGTTTCAATAGATACCGTGCCATTAAAATGATAAGTAGGCATTGCTGCCAAATGTAAAAAACGATCGCTATGCCGTAATGCACCAGTTGTTTTATGCAAGTGAGAGAAACACAAACATGCTTGCTTCCGAAAAGGGTATCCGATGTTGATGGTTTGAGCGGGTGTAATGAGAGGTAGCATTACGAAGTTGGTAGGGTGAAATATATGACATTTGAGTCATTACTTGGCCAAAAGGAGTACGGTGATGAGAACGAATCGTGTAAAAAGAATAAGCGAAACGTCGTAAAGCGTTAAGGCGTGAGCGCGCAATTATAGTGAGAGATTAAAGTACGTCGTGAGTCGTATAAGCGTTGCGCATTACTGCTAATTTTTTCATCGCGAACGAACAAGAACGCTGGGTAAAGAGCCCCGTCATGCTGGCGATCCAGGATAAGGCGAACCGAGACTGGATAAGCTAGCGATACTGGAGCGGTTGACACGTTTTCGTTTGAGGGCTTGGTAATCTTTCTTGAAGGAGGATATGCATCTTTGGAGTTCTTTGTCGGGGTGTGCGGGCATTTGAATCTCAACAGCTTTGAGACAAATCCGAAGATACTGAAGTTCATCATCGTTCTCGCGCAGCTCTTGCTCGCTGTTGGATGTTAGAATGGTCGGCGTTGTGATGAAACGGGACACTTACAGATGAGATATGCGGTTTTGAAGGAAGATAATGCGCTGAGCAGCACGCTCGGCGCGCTCAATGAGAAGGCCTTGAATATGCTACGAAATCGTAAGTATAGAAATGTGTCAGAGTGAGAATTTTCACATACATCAGACTCTTCTTGTCGAGCCTTGAGGTTTTCAACAAGTTGAGACATTTCCTCGTTAAGTTGTGTAACTTCTTGGATAACCTTCTTCGCCTGTACCACCGTCATTCCCAGGTTTGGCGGAGGATCAGGTTCTGGTGTCGGTTCTGGTTCGGGATCCCTTCTGATAGATGCGCCCAAGTCTGAGAATCGTGTCTTAAACGCCGAGCCTGGGGTACTGAAGATGGATTCGCCAGGACTGTACATATCCAGGCTCACTGGTCGTCGAATGTTTGGTCGCGGCGATGGTGTTGATGGCACGGAAAATGAGACAGTCTTCTTAAGCATCTTTGTCCCTTCCAGCTGATCCAGTTGCGCGGTGAGAATGTCGACGCCACTATCGTCGAGAAGATCGTCTTCGCCAGAGGTAAGCTCGTGAGCGAGCTGGCTCAATCTTTGCGCCAAGACATCGCGACTGTTCCGCGGTCGGTGATTCCGGCGCTCAGAAGGAGAAGAATTACGGGATGAGTCGTTTATGGAAGATAATCTCGAATGTCCAGACTGCTCTCTCTTGTGAGGGCTCACGCGGCCAGTGGAGAATCCGAGACTCGAAGCCACACTTGGGCTAGACAATAACGAGGGCGTCCTGAGACCTGGATAGTCTTGGTCATCGTGATATCGGTCGCGAAATTCATTACGATAATTGCTGTCGATGCTTCCATAAGAGAAATACCCGGGGGCTGGTGTTGTGGCGTTGGAAGATTGATTTGATAGTTGTTTGCGATCAGGCGTCGAAAAGAGGAACTGCTGATCTGAGATTGCAGACACGGCATCGGCTTCAACTGCAGCAAGTGCGGCAGCGGGATCCTCGTCAATGGCAGCGAGATCCATGATATGATTTCTTATCCCGATATGGTTTTGTTGATGTTGTTCTCGATTGGGGTTCTGGGTGTTGGAATTCGGGTAGGGCGGGTAGTAGTAGTACAGAAACAGACGCGCGCAAAACAAACATTCAAGACAAGCTCCAGCGTTTCCCACAAGACGAGTAAAGTACCTTTTACGCGCTCTAGAGAAGCATCAAAAATCCGCCTAAAATAAATGAGCACCACCCGACCGACGTGTTCAAGAGTGGAGCAAAAAGAGATCCCAGCTTCACCGACTCCCCTGGAAAAGAGCGGGAGGCTGGCCACGTCCACCAACCAGCAGAGAAAAATTAAAGGGCCCCGCGTGGGCCGCAGCGCAGGGGAGGAGCCAGCCTGACCTGGCCAGGGCCTTTCAGAGGAAGGAAGGAAGAAGAAAAAAAAGGGGGGCGGAAGGTAGGTAACCGAAATATGACTCTCGTGAGAGCTACCAAAGAGGTAAATTGTCAATAAAACGGTTAGTATTGAAGATGGCAGCCACCAAATCTCGTTGCTCTCTCAACTTGACATCGGCCGTTTTTGCTTGTATCTTGTCAGTACTAAAGGTAGCATATCACTTTTTTAGTCCTTCCATCAAGGCGGGGAAACTTTGATGAATGGTCGACGGACAATCAAGGGGACGAGAGATGGAACTCTGACCCATATTTAATCCGAGAGCCAATTAAATAACATCGAAAGCCAGATACGTCATGTCTTTATGCTCTGCTCTGCCTCTTGGGTCCTGACCTTCACGTGTTGGCAATTCTAACAGCTCAGCTTTTAGACGCCCGATTTCATGTACGATTGAGTTGTCCACCTCCTAGTGCCATGCTGGAACAAGAATGAGGCGTTTTTGTCTTTGTTGCTGGGCAGCGATGTTGTCTCTGTTTCTATGAACTTCTGAACCAAGAATTGGTACTTGGACCTGCTCACGTGATCAACGAGTTGAGTCACCCATATTCCGAAAGTCGGATGACAACGCACAAGGCTTGGGTTTGAACCGATTCTTGAGCAAATTGTGGTGAGCTTCAAAGCTTTCTGGAATTGGCTAAAACACTCTGAGGCTTTACGGTTATCCTAAAGCTATTCAAGTTTGGACACGTTGGGCTTCCCACCCGATGGTGCCTTGCTGTCTCACCACGTTGTACATACATGAAGTGCTTGCATGAACATGAACCCACGATGTTGACTCAAATTGGCTTGACCGTACCTGCCCAACCACTATAACATGACTTGATATTATCGTCAACTTCCATGTCAATCGAGCAGCTAGTCCGTGTCCTCGATGGCGTGCCTGTGCTGAGGTGTGGGGTAGTTAGTCGACTTTGTGAAGGATGATCTCTCCATACCGAGTTGGGTTCAAAGTCTGGGGAACTTGTCTGCTTGTTGCAGAGTGTAGACGACTTGGCCAAGATGAGAAGAGACTGCAGTGAATCGAGATTCTACCCGAGTCGACCACTCTTGAGAGCAGGTTTGGCATAGCTCTGCAATGCAACAAAGACTCTTGTGATCAATTCAAACTGATGTCAGAGTTGACGTATAATATCACATCCATATCGTAACCGCTGTACTGTATACTGTACGGCATCCCTCCACCGAGCCTCCCATACTCGAGCGTCAGGTGTCAGAAGAATTGGCCGCTGCCGGTCTAAGGGATGAAATAGTTGGGCTACTTTATTCTGGCACCCTAAGCTTTAGGACAATTCCTCTTTCTATATTGGATAAAAGAAATAAGCCGCCTGCCAGGTTCTTTGGAAGAAGCAAGAAGCTCTGTTAGATCATCAATAACTGTCCATGGCGGCATAAACCCGAAATCTAGGCCGAGGTCTTTCGCCTCTTGACTGATGAAGTCAATCATAGGTGCCTTTAAATCGGTACCAAGATTCTGCGAATAGTGGTATGTTGTTATGCAAAGTCATTCCCGTGGCCTGACATGCCGTGTCTTCCCCCGAGCTGAGAAATCCGTGCCCCGACATTGGAGCTCGGAGACCGGCGGTGATGAGGGGAACTGTAATTACTGTCATGGATCTAATGTCATGATCCAGATTGTTCTATATCGTCTCAAGGGTACAAAAACCTCAACATAATTTGAGTATCAAGTCCTCGTGATCTTCCATAATCCCGTAGCCTAACTCCCCAGATCCTGTAGTTGTCTCTGTGGTTGAATGTTCTCCATCATGTACCTGTGTCTCATAGTCTATAGTCTACCCCTCTGCTCTAAATGCTTCCCCATACTTGATTCCACATGTGTAAAAAGCCAAGCAACCCATACATAGCAGTCTTTCCTCCACTAGAATGACGTTTATTTCGGTATCTCTCTCTATTCTGTTCCCCGGAAGAATCATTTAGTTCCTCATGAATCGCTGGACTTTCCCCGAGCAGTTCCGCACCCTTTAACCTCTTCTTCCACTATTTCCTGGTCTCCTCCGAATTATTCCATTTTCATGTGCGCGTCTCCATTTGGTCTCACGCGACACTGTTTATTAAAAAAGATATCAATCGTTCATTGTTGAAAGCACGAGATTGCCTGCCAAATACTGTTTTATACTGTAACTTACGTACCTCGGCTTCTCCCGCTATTCGCACGCCTCTGTTGCGTCTCCATCATCTCCATCTCCATACGCGGGGCCGCCATCATTGATACCCTCCTCTCCGAATCCCCGACCAACCTCAACCTCAACCTCACCTCATCCTTCCTCTCCCTTCTCTTCTCGCCACGTCAATTCTCCTCTTGACGGTACAGTCGCTCGACTCCTCTCGTCTTGATTGACTATTCAATGACGACGTCGTGAGCTCCTCCACCATCTACAACTCTCTCGGACGCTCTCCCGCAGCGGGAACCCGGTCTCTCCCTCCGTCCGTCCGAGCTGCCTTCTCCGAGTCCGATTCCTCTTTCTATGCAACACTGTCACGCTCGAAAACTTCATATTTCGTTCTCTGATTCGACCCACGTCCACCCATCATGTCGTGGAGAGCTTCGGAGCGTCTGATGGACACGATCCGTCATTATGCTCGGTTTCCCGCCACTGGCGTCAGCTTGCGCCAGATGGTGCAGTTCGGCGAGAAACCCTCGGTTGGTATGTTTTCGCTTGCTTCTGCGTCCATTGAGGATGATTACTGACCTTGGTTGCTTCAAGGCACTCTATTCCGAGCCTCTCAGTTCTTAGCTGAGGAGCTTCCCATCCGCCTAGCTCATCGCGTGCAAGAGCTAGACGAGCTTCCAGATGGCCTCAATGAAATGCCGTCCGTCATTAAGGTCAAAGATTGGTACGCTCAATCGTTCGAGGTGTGTGTTGTATGAGTCGATTGCTCAGAATTGCGATGCTGACTTCACCAGGAAATCACACAGCTACCTCGGCCAGAATTACCCTCGGATATAAAGTCTCGTCTTATGAAACCCAGCAAAGCGATTGGTCGCAACGCTTTCCGTCTTCCTGCCGCAACCCCCAATCCCTCAATTGACGAGGGCGAGTCCGACGGTTGGGGCGGTCTTCAGAACGGCAATGGCAAGAACAAAGGCCTCACGCGCCGATACTTTGCTGTTGTCGATGACTCGAGCGACTGGCCCGCCGATCTTCACCTTTACAACCAACGCTTCGCCCAGACTCTGCACCACATCAAACGACGTCACGATGGTGTCGTCACAACCATGGCCCAAGGTATCCTCGAATACAAGCGCCGCCGCCAGCGCATGCAAATTGACAGCACCATCCAATCGTTCCTCGACCGCTTCTATATGTCTCGTATCGGAATCCGTATGCTTATTGGGCAGCACATTGCATTGACGGACCAGAGCCACCACCGCGACCCCAACTATGTCGGTATCATCTGCACAAAGACCAACGTCCAGGACCTCGCCCAAGAAGCCATCGAGAACGCCCGTTTCGTCTGCGAGGATCACTACGGTCTCTTCGAGGCCCCCAAGGTTCAACTCGTCTGCAACCCTAACCTTGACTTTATGTACGTTCCTGGTCATCTGTCGCACATGCTCTTCGAGACTCTCAAGAACTCGTTGCGCGCCGTCGTCGAGACACATGGTGAGGAGAAACAGGCTTTCCCCGTCACAAAAGTCATTGTCGCCGAAGGTAAAGAGGACATCACCATTAAGATTTCTGACGAGGGTGGCGGTATTCCTCGAAGCGCCATTCCTCTTGTTTGGACTTATATGTACACCACTGTCGATCGCACACCAAGCCTAGATCCTGATTTCGATAAGAGCGACTTCAAGGCCCCAATGGCCGGTTTTGGCTACGGATTGCCTATCTCACGCTTATATGCCCGCTACTTTGGTGGTGACTTGAAACTCATCAGCATGGAAGGGTAAGTTTTATACTCAACAATTCACAGGAGATTCGATACCCCTGCCCTCAAGAGCAAATACGTGATTAACATCTCTTTCCAACAGATACGGTACCGATGTCTACCTTCACCTTAACCGTCTATCCTCGTCCTCCGAACCTCTCCAATAGCAATCACTTAGCGCCGGCGCACAGAACCTCCAGGTTCCCCCTTGGGTTCTTCGCAAACGACTACAGAGCCGAAACCGAGAGATATCGGAACGGAAACAGGTGGGCGACGCCGAGGCGGTGGTCAACGCGCCGCCACGAAGCAACTATAGCAGTCCACAGGAAGTCTAATGGGTTTTTTTCTTACACAAAGGGAATCATGATCGCCCGCGGAAGAGCCGTGCGCCGGAGCAAAACAGAGACGAAAATATATCGTGATGCTACTATATCATCAGCAACTATTACAAGAGATAAGGTCAGGAGGAGGAGGAAGATGGAAGAGAGGATACACAAGAACATCAATAACATGCCCACGAGGCTGACGACGATATGCCCGGAGGAGTACCACGCCAACAGAAGCGCACAGGAAACTTGGATATTTGAAAGAGGAGGGAAGAGGCTACTCGAATCGGAGGACGAGGATCCTCTCGCTCACGAGCGCAAGACTACGTGGCTTTCAGTGACAGGAGAGTCAATTGATGGTCTGAAGAGCAACGTTGGGAATTTATGCGGCATAACGAAGCGTGCCGTTGCACGCCTGCTTGGGCAGTGAAAGTTGGGATACGATATGGTTATTTTTATATTATAGGTAAAACCCTTCCTAATTGCAAGAGGTGGGAAAGACGAATATCATTTTTCGTAACGATGAGGATACACTGTACATGATGCATTGGATACGAAAGGAATGGGAGTTGTCTTGAAGAAGTGGACGGCTGTCTTGCTGGCAGACCATGAAGCATGTATATGGATTAAAAATACTTCTACGGGAGTCTTGGTCATGGGTAGGAAATATCATTGCATTTTGTTTTCTGGCTTATTTTCGGTGTTGCAGTCTAAAGCCCATATGGATTCATGCACCCACCACTCGAGGTAACGAGAAGCTTGACGGCTGGGAACGTACGACACGGGCTGTCAGGGTGTCAGAAGAATTGGCCGCTGAGAGCATAAGAGACGAAATGATTTGGTTACCTGAAGCAAGCTTAGACTGGCACTCAGGCTACTTATTTTGGTGCCCTAAGCCTGAGGACAATTCTTCTGTTACTCGCCTAGACACAAAAAGGCTTTTGGTTCATTTCAGATCAAATGTTGTGCTTCTGTCTACCTTGTGTGCTAGCGACTTCCTCTAGTCCTTCACGACCTGTTCTGCTTGCTTCTGGTCTTCCGCACCAGCAATTGACTAAGTTACCATCCATAGTTCTTTCGACGCTCCTTATCATCGTCTCCGCTCTGCGCTGGGCGGCCTACCAGCTGGTTTTGATCCTGGAGCTCGGCGCGGGAGATCCGATACTGCATTTCAAGTTAGTCAATAAGCTCAATCTCGAGTTTTTAGTCACTTGCCTCACTAGCCTTAGGCCACTTGCTGTTACCGCGACATTGGGATTCGGTCTCTCTGGACGCGGAAGCGGCCGAAGCAGAGCTGGAAGCGACAGTAAAATCCTTGGTGAACCTGTGCTGAACACCCTTGGGGTCCCATGCATTGTAGCTGATCGTGTTGGAGGCGGCAGTCTCCTCCTTCTCCTTCTCCTTCTC
>QGED01000028.1:153093-196244 GCA_004367475.1 Fusarium camptoceras
CCTTCTCCTTCTCCTTCTCCTTTCGGAGAGTTGTGGCAGTAGAGACACTGTCAGCTTCACTACTCTGCTCGGGCTTGGGCCTGCGGAGGTGGGGGGGCAGCATCTTCACGCTTTGGTTGCTTGTCGTAGCCTTGGAGCTTTCCCCAGAAGCAGAGTTCCCTCCATCAGGGTTTCCTCCGAGTGTCATCTTTTCCAGGCGGGCCTTCAGGTGAGGTGGAAAAGTGATGACGCGGCTGGAAGCGACGGACATGGTCTCGTTGACGACGCTGGAGGTCTCCGAAGCTGCAGTAACTCGAGCCGTGGCCGAGTTGCCAATGACCTGGGCGTAGGCTCGGTCGGTAGACTCACTTGACTGCAGACCAAGTGCTTCAGGTCCGGTGATAGGGGCCTGCATCATGTTAGTGACTTATATATGTCCATCAGGACTGACTCACTCCTGGAATCTCATGCGTGAAAAATTCTGAGCAAGAAAGTGGCTCGCGGTAGTGCTTGAGGGCATCCTCCTCGATTGAAACGTGGCCAGTAGCAAGAGGGATTGGAGTAACACCATGCTCTTGGTCGGTGTCCCAAGCCACACACTGTTGACATCGCTATAGGATATTAGTTGGCGGAAAACATTCATACTGGCTCAACAACATACTGGGTTCTCCGATTTACGTTCGTTGTTGGAGTACTGGTCGATGGGTCTGGTCCTGAAACAGACTGTACAGGCGATCTCTGCACGAGACGGCTGACTGTGCCCCAAACAGATCATGCCCGAGTTCTCTCTGTTGTTGTTTCTGGCACGTCTCTGCTGGCTTCTGCTGAACTTGGAAATATCCTTCCACTCGCCGCCAACGGCGCAGCGATACTGGTTGCTGCTACGGTTGCTGGCCATCATGTACACTTGTTGGGTGAAATGGAAGGTGTTAATGTGCGTGTGTGTGTGGAAGAGAAAAGACAAAGGGGAAGAGAATGGCTTGCCCTCTGGGGGGGTTGTAGGCAGTAGGCACAGTGATTCACTGCAGGTAACAAATGTACTTGAGTTGCAAACGTCACCCGACTGTTCATACTTTCCATTTACTGCGGCGGCTGTTTGCCAGTGATGAGGCAGGTGCACCTCTGCTCAAGGGTCAAGGTAATAGACTGTTCGATATCTGAGATTAGGTACCTATTTGATATTCCACTTGGAGTCTTCAAGCTTACTACAGATTCTTCCAGCAGTTATAGATAAAGACCAGAGTTTCGTTGGTGTACTATATGGTTGCAATATGATGGCTGTGTGAATTGTGATCAGAGTATCATGAAGCAGTTTGAATTAAGGGATATTACCTATCACATACCTGGTATTCTTCAAAGATGCATAAATTGTAACCAACTGTGTTTCTACAGTAGATTTGCTTCACTCGGTTGTTACTCAATAGTGTTCATATGTATCATCCCGTTTGCATCAACCCCTGAACACTTCTCAAGACCTAACGAGGTCAATACCAGCCCATAGCATTCGAGATGAAACAGTCCACGCTTTATTCCACTTCAGATCATTAAGTTGAATACTTTCTACTCATAGTCTCAATTCTCAATTCTCAATTCTCAATTCTCAACTTTGATGCCCCTGCGATAGCTACCCAGACTAGAGAAAAACTGTCCTCCAAGGCTTAGCCTACACAAATAAAATAGATTAGACACTGTCTAAGCTCACATAAGGTAATCAAGTTATTTCGTGTCTTAGGCTCCCAGCAACCAATTCTTATAACACCTAAATACTGTTAGCCCTCCAGGCTGTTACATATATGCAGCTTTCCGAGAACAATACTACAGCCACTCATTTCTTCTGCACAGGTATCATATAGTACATGCATTAGCCCGAAGGCCTCTGCGTTCGATTATCTGAATCGTATCTAAGCATACTTGTGCTGATCATATGAGGTGGATGAGGCTCAAGTTGGCCCACAGACAATGTTCATTTACCACATGGCAATCTTCAACCTCATCTTTTACACTACAATTGACATGTTTATTGACCTTGTCATATGGAAACCCAGCCTTATGCACGTCGTTTCTCTATTCTAACGCCCTCCTTGCGCGGCACAGACTTGTTAGCGAAGATATACCTTGCTTGGCTCCTTCCGACATTTTCACCGCCATCTACCCTACAGAATCATGAATTGAGGTCTTCACCGCTCGAGCGGAGCCTCACATAGCGTTGAGCTAACTCAATGCCGAACCCCAGATCATCGATCACCTGGCATGACAATCAAGCCGGCGATTTGAGACTACCTGACCACCATGAGGCTTTGCGTCGCATGTATTTACTGCATTATCTCGATGACTGCATCTGGTCAGATCGAGTAGTGTACAGCGCTTAATCTATGTACGACTGATATCGATATCTTCGGGCTCCGAGTGTCTGCGTACTCGCCGCAGGGTTGCAAGATCCCGCATGAAGACTACAGAATCTGCCAGACCGTATGGCGACTGTCCTGCAACTACCCTGGGCCTCTCGAAAAGCCACTGGTCTTCATCGCGTGGCTGGACAAGCAGACTCTGCAAGTCACCGCCTTAGCCGACGAAGCATCATTTTTTTCTTCCTGAACATGCTGGGGTCAGGCCATGTTGCTGCAGTGATGTTGAGCAAGACGTGTCAAGCGACTGTGATACCCGCAGGCTATTCGTTGCTAACGGTCTGTCTACGGTAGAGCAGGTATCCATCACCAACTGACCTACCCTTGGCGAACGGCCCATCGATGGGGGTAGTAAGCTTCACTTTCTCATCGCGAAACCCACCAGCAACATGCTGGCTACAGAGTAACAACAAGGTCAAGGTCTAAGCTGTAAGAAGATGCCTTTTGCCGAGAAGGGTGTGAGGTCTTCCAGATCAGGCCCAATCCATTCTTATCTTGGCAACAAGATCTGGGGTAGGCAACCTTTTGACTTGCGCTTCTGCAAGCCTCAGCAATAGGCTGAAGCTAGCTTGTTCAGAACAGCGTGACAAGATCACCCACAGACATTGAGAAAAACAAGAAACTGGACTCTTGCGTTGAAACACACACTGGTGACAACTATTGACCTCCGATACAGGCTGATTCTCTTGCGATAATCAGCCCGCCTGACACAGTTGGTCTCTGAATCCGTGCTTCAAGATAAGCTGTCAAGGTATCTCTCCACCGAGCATCGGTTGCGATGAGCATCACTGGGCCCGGTCTGATCCTCGCTCGCGTTCGTTAAAAGAAAACAAAATAGATCGACACGTCGCGCTGTCGCGCCCAATGGTCGTCCATGACTTCAACACGAACGATGCCACCATGACAGGTGATCCAAGCGGGCTAAGATCGACTACCATAGCTCTCGGGATGATTACAACTTCCAAGGTGGACAGATATCGCCACATTGGCACAAATCCACGTAAAAGAAAATGCCTGCTTCGTAATGAACCCGGCCAATACGGAAGTGCCAGCTCAGGTTCCGGCTGGCGGATCATGCGTCAACATCAACAATGGTCAATGGTCCCTAGAGAAACGGAACACGTCAAAAAGACCCGACAATGCGGTGACGGGCAAAGGATCCAACCAGCAAGATCTCAGCATTAACACCAAGAGCATGCATTACAAACTTCTTTCTAAGGGACAACTATTGAAAACTCTGCCCTGAACATTACTCACTCAGCGAACGCATCATTGGTATGCTACCAATCAACAAAACCCCAAACCAGTGGTTCCTAGGTTCTTAAGACAGTCTGAGTTTACTTTACCGTCGACGGTGCGGTTGGACAACACGCTAGAAAAGCCAACGGGCTCAAGGCTAAGGTGGAGTAACACGGGGCGTCCCATCGGGAAGAACCCTTTGGACGGCTGCACTCCACAAATGTCAGTTGAAAAAAACTTAGGTCGACAGAGAATTGAGTTGGCTGGCTTTGGCGACTCGCTAAGGTAGGGTAGGTCAGGCCTTTCACTGAAGTGAAGTGGTGGCAGGGGAACAAACTGTGAAATCGAAAAGTGAGGCATTGGAGCGGCCACTAGACGAGGGCTGGGAATACGAATACTGTACATACTGTACTAGTACCGGCAGGCATTGATTGTCATTACTCATGTGGCGCAAGCTCGATCACGATCTTCAATTGAGTTTGATGCAGTGAGAAGTCATTGATGACAGTCAGTCAGCACAGAGGATGATAGATGGTAGAAACGGGTCCGTGGCAGACGACAGAGATGATGTGAGCCGAGCTACCTCAAACAGGCACAACTCAAAAGAAGAACAGTGCAATGACGACAATGTTTGAACTAAATCGATTGGGATCGAGGCGCACACTCTTTTTGGACACGGCACGGCACGTCAGTCTGGATCAGGTACGGCCCTGGAATCAGGAACTGAGCTGTCTGTATTATGATGTCGTTGGTAGTGAGCTCATCAATTCCATTCAATTCAATTCAATGTTGGTCAGAAACCGGTCACCACTGCCTTTCGCGTCAAAAAGAAAGGATCCTATCAATGTCCGGCTGTTCATCCGCCAGCCTCCATCTGTGCGTACCGCGTTTCGGCGCCTAAGGGCCATCATGCAGGCCATTTACTGCGGCAGGTCATCTGTAGGGTCAGGCACTGAGCATAACGATAATGGTCCCTTGAGTTACCGTTATAGGTCCCTCAAACATCGACCTGAAGAACGAACGGGCCTGCGAGAGATCTTAGGCGCGGGTTCGCTCGCATCATCTACCATCTGTGCATCTGGTCGCTGAGTGACAGACGTGTCGCACAGGGAACTCCTGGACAGCAGCCTTGGGCCGTGACGGGTTTTGGTTGAAGGTTTAGCTGGGTTGGAAAATGCAGGGACAATGGCATCAGAATCCACTCCGCCTGCGCTGGCTCGAAACACCTGCGACCCAGCCCATCCTAACATTTATCTTCCCGGCCACCAGTGGCTGCATGAGCGAGGCTTGGTAGTAACAGGCGCAGCGGCTCCTCAGGTATCGCCGCGTTTCATGCCGCGAATACTACCTGTTTGAACAAGAGACAACTTCAAGGGATACACTCATCATCTATCACTTTGCGTGAGATAACAATAGAAAAGCAACGAGAGGGGGGATGGAGGGGAGGGAGGGGCATGGGCAATCAGTCCAAGGAACGCGTCAATCACCACAACTGCTCTGCTCTGCGCTGCGAGATGGATCGACGCCTAGGTCGTCCACTCCATTGGGCCAGGATAGCCTTTCCTTCGAGAAGGTCTGGTAGATTTTCCCGCAACACCGGGCAACCCGGGAATGCTACCGTACAGTATCATCGTGTCTAGGCTCGCCCGTGATTCTGTCGCAGGCAATCTCCGTTCCCCGGGCGTGTGTCCTTTGCATTGGGTCGATGATCCTGCGGCATCGTGACAGGCGAGTCCAGGATCGGGAAGCGTGCCCCGAGAGGGAAAAAGCAGATAAGTGCACGGTACAGTTAGCAATGCTATTCACGAGCGAGCGAGTCCAGGGTTTCAGAGACGATCAGGGCAGGTACCTGAATGTTTGGTACCTGCATCAGCTCTTTGAAAAGTACCGACCGAATGGAAGGGCATCCACTCATAGTCAGGCATGAAAAGATGTTTGGTAATTAACGAGGACCTAGCAGCCCAGCCCAGGCAGTGTGAAGTCAAGTGAAGTGAAATTGACCTGGGCCCTCCATGTCGAGTTCACGGTCCGGCGGCTGGCCCCTGGCAGCGGCCCCACACCCCGGACGGTTGGCTCGAAGACAGGTGGGTTGGAGGCTGGGTTTGATCTGGTTGGTGTAGCCATAATTAATTGTTTTAATGTACCATCCAGAGCAGGCTCTCATCAAACCATGGAGGAACAATCTCGCGTGGAGGAAGGAAAATTCAGACCTTCTCAAACCCTGGATCGAACAATCTAGGGCAGCTTCCGTATCCGTACATTGGGATTTCTTATGCCGAGCAGACAATACCAGATCGAACATGACCCTGTTGGCTGTTGATAATGGTGATTTGTGATGGTAATAATGTATGCATGAGCCAGCTTCCACATGACGTTGCATTTGTCAACAAACAGGCTTCCAAGCACAAGCGCGATGACACCATGTTGCTGTACATCCAACATCGATCTGCCTGTATCCGTAGCTGAGAGCAACTTGGAGTGAGTCTCCGGGAACCACTTTAGGGCTCATGAGTTTATCCGTCATGATCGACTTGTGAAAGCAGGGACAGTGCCTTCAGCTCAACGGTTACGACTTTGTGGCGTCTTATGTCCAGTTATGCCCTGAATGGCGCTGCATAATTCGCGCTACCTGTATGGACTACACGTGTGTGACAAGGGTCCGTTCGCACGTTTCGGAAAAAGCTGGTCCTTGTTTCCATCAACACTCTTTCAAACTGTCCGCCGCCTGCCCTTCTGTCACAGCTTTGTAAGTCGCAAAGCCGTGATACCCAAGCAGGTTAACTTTGTCCCTCAGCTGTTTCGTCACTTGAATGCTCAATGCCCCTCATTGCCATTCCTTCCCGCCCCTCCCCCTTTTCAATCTACTTGAAGGCCCCTGGAAGCATAATACAAGGGCACGTCCCGACAGAAGAAAAAGCGTCAAAGCTAGACAGGCTGTTTTATTAATGCCCCCGGCCGCTGGAAGACGGCCTCCGCACGTACCAATTAGCCTACGAGGGCCCTGAAGAGAACACCCAAGGTAAGGTTTGGGGGATGAACGAGGGGCAGGTCGACAAGCCAATTCATGCGACCCCGAGACACAACCAGGACACTCGGAGGCTCTTGCAGATGGAATTTGACGAGCGCCACGCGAATGAACCAAAAGATTGTTCAGTCCACATGAGCAAAGATAAGATTTGACGTTTCGCTTCGATAATCGACCTGAGCTCGCTGAGCTCTAGAGCATCAATAGATAGACGGTTGTAACAGGTAGGCTAATCTTTTAATCTCGAACCCTGAGATCTGTGGCGCCAGGCCACGAAAACCGGCCGAGGCTGAGGTGATAGGGCAGCGCGCGTAGGTAGTGAGCGAGAGCGCCTGAACGCGTCTGCCAAAAGGTAGAGGTAGGTACAGTACAGAACGCGTCTGGCGGGGATTGGTGTCCAATCTTAGCAATTTGCTTGGCTCATCAAAGTTAACTTCTCCAACAAGCATCACCAATAAACGCCGCATTGTGATACCAATATCTATCAGCCGTAGTATCATTATTTGTTGAGCGCTTCTGGCGATCCAATACTAGAGGCATGGAGGTGGTGGCCATGGGAGACAAGACAGATTGAATTGCTCATCTCCTAGACCCTGCGTGCCTATCAAGTGCTCCACGGTTGGTAGAACGTTTTGAGTGTATCGGATTTGCGCCCAAATTGCGACAATTTGCAACGCGGAGAGCTATCCCCGAAAAGATGTTATTAAAACATGGGAAAATAGAGGCGGGCCTGTTGGCGCTCACGAGATTGGGATTGGTTTTCCAAGTTGGGCACTAGGAAGTTCATCTCTTTGCTCCCCGTGCCTACCATAGACGGAGCGATGGCTAGCAAGTCCCAAAAAGTCCAGTAGGTAGACGGTCACTTCTGTGACACCGTCATCGCCGGTGGTTGCTCTGGATTAAAGGTCCAAAAAATCCTAGGAAGCTTCTAGGGGATCCAGGGGAGCTTTCCCGCGGTGACCCTGGGTCGTTTCTTGAGTTTCGTCCCCAATTGTTCTGTCATCCTATTCATCCAGGTTGCGAGAAAGTGATTTCCATTTGTCTGGGACCGCTGGAGACCGACCCTTATCCCCAATAGCCGACGGGCTCAAGTTGGAGGTTTAAATCTCCCATGATCTGTCACGACTCATTGCTATTCGTCGTCTAACACTTGGGAAGCCGGGCATTCTAGCCCATACCAGCGAACAGCCAGTCCCATCAGAGTTGAGAGGGCCACACGACACCATGGAAGAGACCCTCTGACCCTCCCTAGGGACGCTTCGACTGCTCCATTCCCAAAACCTTGCACACCATTTGGATCTCTGGCTGTTGCTCGTGGATCCTGGTCTTCATTCCTTGGTTGTCTGGGACATTTGATATTCCACCCAGCGTATTGGAATTCCTTTCGTGACGCAGATTCGCGCCGATTCGATAGTACAATTCTTGTGAAAATTTCTGTTTGCCTCTCGCATAGACAGAGAAATGGATACTGGGCTATTTGCCAGTATGGGAAATGTTGCGAACTCTGTACCTTATCCTCAAGCCTGGATTCAACTCAGAGTGAAGTACCAGTACCTCAACTGCCGTGACTCGGACTAGGTTCATAAGGCTCGAGTTAGCATGTCTTAAGACTCTGCCCGCGCCCCAGTAGGTAGGTATTGAGTCTAGCGAGTGCTGCTGTAGGCCACTGTCCACTGTACTGAGCTCTGCTGTGCTGTGTTGGTCGGGTTCCGTCTCTCTAAACCTCTCAGGTGGGAAAAGTGCCCACCGGATCACGGGTACGTACACCCATCTTGGCAATTTGAGCCTGAACCGACGGTGTTGCTGTGTGCTGTTCTGTGCTGGGCTTTCTATTTCGTCGACCGGGGCATTCGAAGTGGGCAGCCCACTGTAGTAGAGTGACATGTTGGTGAAAAAAGCTACCACGCGCTGACGCCATGAATACCTTTCTTCCCAGCCACAATGCTAGGGCGCAGGAAGTTTCTGCAAGGTCCCGCCAATGGTTTGCAAGTACTGTGACTCGAGCTACTTATCCCGTCTCATCATCTTATCCCATCCCATCCCATCACAGCATCCTGGGCTAAGTCTCCATTGCTTCTTCTTCCACGGCTTCCCTGCACCTGAACAGAGTGAACTCCACCAGCCGAAGCTGGCTGCTGTTGACGGATACCACCACACGCCCATGTCCGCGCACACCCCATCTCGTCTCACTTCTCGACGCCTCTGCACAGGCTCGTTGGCTTCTGGATTTTAACTTCTCTTTTTGGGTTCTTCTGGGGGATTTACTGGTCTTCCACCCTGTCTTTTTTAGCACTCCAGTCATTCGCTGTTTGGATTTCTTGCTGCTCACCTGCATTTCTTATCATCTTCCCCTCACTTGCTTCAAGATAGAAAGAATAACAACATCTGTTGACTTCAACTGAGAATCGCCGACTCAATCAATATTAGGCCCAGCGCATCGCATTAATCACATTGTACTAAGGCTGGAGCGGGAAACTGTTCGCTGGGGCCTCTCTGGAGAGAGATACCTTACTGACTAGTGGCCTGAGGATCCTGCCCCGATCGGCGGGTTCAAGCCACTCCCCCCTGGCCCTTGACCCTGGACAAGAGCTTTCCCTCTCCTTTTCGTTAATATCGACCCTATCCACTTCTGCAATCACCCTCACTTCAGTCACTCCTTTTGCTCTTCTGGAACCTGGACCCTCTGGGACGATCTCATCTCCTTGATTGACGTTTATTCTCATCGTCGTCTTGAATAATTCTCCTCATTTACATCCCCTCCTTCTCGACCTCCCATTGTTCTATTCAGTCCATCGTTGCTCTACATCAACCAAACCACCACCGCCATACATCCCCTCTTCCCATTGAATATACATACAACAGGAGAACTAGCTACCCGTCTATCGCTATACAATTGCACTATACGCTCTACACAGCACACGCCCTCAGGTCCTCCGTTCGTCGTCGTTCTCAAAATCATCGTCACCGAACTGAATGCTCCGATAAATCGATTTTTAGCTCTTTGATAGAGCTTATTGTCTCTGGCCTGGTTTAGGTATATTCGTTACGCCGCCGGTCAACATCGAGAGTACCCTAGGACCCCGAGTCCACGCGTGTCACTGCATCTCGACAATAGATTGTCTCGATCATAACTCGAAATGATGACTGTTCAAAACGATTTGACCCATCGGGGTTCAAATGGTCAACAGCTTTCTTTGGAGGACCGATTTGAAGTATTGAAGGAAATTGGTGATGGTAGCTTCGGTAGCGTCTGTCTGGGTAGAGTCCGGACAGCGGGTGCCAACGTTGCTCGCCGAGGTACAGTGGTAAGTCGATACGATCTGGGTCCTGTTGTGTCATAGCTAATCCGTTCTAGGTTGCTATCAAGACAATGAAGAAGACCTTTGAGTCTTTAACACCATGCTTGGAGCTTCGTGAGGTTGTCTTCCTTCGCACACTGCCACACCACCCTCACCTTGTTCCTGCTCTCGACATTTTCCTGGACCCCTACACTAAGAAGCTCCATATCGCTATGGAGTATATGGAGGGTAACCTCTACCAACTGATGAAGGCTCGCGACCACAAGTGCCTTGACAACGGCAGCGTCAAGAGCATCCTCTTCCAGATCATGCAGGGTCTGGAACACATCCACTCCCACCACTTCTTTCACCGCGACATCAAGCCCGAAAACATTCTCGTCACGACATCCGGCCACAACGAGTCTGGTAACACATTCCGACGATACTCTGCTCTTGTTACTCCTCCTTCAACACCTCCCACATACACCGTCAAGATCGCCGACTTTGGTCTCGCACGTGAGACACACTCGAAGCTTCCCTACACCACTTACGTATCTACGAGATGGTACCGTGCTCCCGAGGTTCTTCTGCGAGCTGGCGAGTACTCAGCTCCTGTCGACATTTGGGCTGTCGGCGCCATGGCCGTTGAGATTGCCACGCTAAAGCCGCTATTCCCTGGTGGAAACGAGGTTGACCAAGTTTGGCGAGTCTGCGAAATCATGGGCAGCCCAGGTAACTGGTATAACAAATCCGGCAACCGAGTTGGCGGAGGTGATTGGCGCGACGGTACCAGGCTCGCTGGCAAGCTGGGTTTCTCGTTCCCCAAGATGGCCCCCCATGCCATGGACACGATTTTGCAAACACCTCAGTGGCCCTCATCTTTGGCTCAATTTGTTACCTGGTGCTTGATGTGGGATCCCAAGAACCGCCCAACCTCGTCTCAAGCTCTTGCCCACGAGTACTTCATCGATGCTGTGGACCCTACTCGACCCAAGTCTTCCGCTTCTCGAATCCTCGGTCGTAAGCAATCTGATCTTAGCCGAAGCAGCAAGGAAGCCTCCACCACGCCGACTTCGGTCAAGCAATCCTGGTTCCGCAAGTCCCTCATCGGCCGTTCTGAGAGCACCGACCTGGCCATCATGCAGACACAAGCAAAGGAACCCGCTGGTCCTCGTCCCGCTCCCGAACCGGTCACCGCAAAGGCTCGCCCCGCTGCTGGAAAGAGAGCCACTTGGACAAACGGCCCTTCAAATGTGGCACCTATGCCTATTCTTCCTACCGCGCGGGCCATCTCGCCAATCCCTGATGCTGTAAATGCCCGCGCCAACAACGCCTACGACGACGCTTACGCTAATGGACATGGCCAGGGGAAGACCAAGAAACTTGGCCGACAGCTCTCTGTCGCTTCAAGCACAAACAACTACACAGAAATGCATCGGCAACAAGCCGAACGTGCTCTCAATGGGAATTCTGGCCTCGCCTCCCCTCCAAATGGACAGAAGGAGAGCTTCTTTTCACATCTCCGAAAACGTGCGAGGCGGTTCTCTGGACGACATCAGACCCCCGTCTCACCCTCCTACGATGACGACCTGGAGGCCCAGGTTGGATGTGGCCCTTGGGCTAGCAACCGGTCGTCCATGGTTATTGACCAACCGCAACAACAGGCTCCCATTCCCAAGTCCGAGGTCTACGAATCTCTTGACAAGGCCCTCCGAGATGTTCAGAACAACCTCGATTCGAGACCTCCCGTTCCGCCCACTCACCAGATCTCGCCTACCAGCACCCTCAAGCGACATCACTCGCTACCTCAACACCAAGCCCGGTCAGTAGACAACCTGATCGGCGCTGCGAGGGGTGGTCCCATCTCTAGTCGCACACGACGGGCCCAAGCCACTCATGGTGTGCATCAATACGAGGCGCCTGACGAGGAAGATGAGCTTCTGGACGAGGCCATGACCACAACTCAACGAGCCATGAAGCGCATGGAACAGAACCAAAACAAGCCTCTACGGCAATCCGCTAGCAACATTGGGTTGATGAACCCATATCCCACTCCCTCACCTTCAGCCAACGGCAACCAAGTATTGTTTGCTGATGGTCAGGCTGTTACTCCCAAGCCTCTTGATCTCAACAAGAAGACGGACCAGTACAAGTGGCCTACGCCACCGTACGAGGAGAGTGAATGGGCAGCATCAGCAGCAGCCAGCATTTGGGCTGCTGGCAGTCGCTTTTAGGGTTTAAAAATCTGGACACAGCCCATTACGATTACGTCCAGTGGCGTGGAAAAGTTATTTTGATATCAATTCGCATAGTCATGGTGTTTGGGTGTTGGGTTAAGATGGATAACCCTTTTGATCTTTTTGATATTGTTGCAACGTGGGCGGTTTGTTTGATTTCTGGGCATATCGGCTTGACTATACATACTTTATTCCCCTTTTTCTTCAGCACGCTCAACGTTTCAACAAATACCCGGCCGGATATTTACGCCGCCTTCTGCACATTACTATTATTATTATTACCTCTTCGCAATCTCTCCCTTTCCACATCTGTTTACTCTCGTTCTTTTTTCGTATACCTTGTGTATCAAATACCCCTATAGACCACAGGCGAGCGCAGCCGCAGCAATCTGCTTGAAGCAATATTCCATACCACTCAATCAATTTCTTTCCTTTGTCTCACTATGTATAAGAAGGGGAAACGGAGTCTAAGGATTTTGGGCTGAATATGACCGGCCATTTTCTCTTTGTTATATCGGCGTCTTTGCTTAGTGAAAGCAGAAAAGGGGTCAACAGGACGCTTCTTGGGAGATGGATAGACGCCATCGTTTTCTTTTTGGAGGATGTATAAAAAGTCATCGCGTATCGACAGTCCGCTCTTCTCTGTCGATGTACTGGGACTTGCCAATCGAATATAAGGGAGTTTCACGGACCAGGATGCCAAACATCAGTTGCAAAGTTAACGATGGGAGAACTGTATATAATTATCGCACACCCCGGCAACAGAAGAAGGAATGCCTTGGAATGAAGGAGAATCATGGGGTTAATTAACAAAAAATAACAAAACAATTACTGTTTCATTATGCTGCTGCTATGCCTTGTGACATCTGTTGCCTTTGCTGTAATCCAATGGTTGTTTTACGAGACGAGCCTTGACATGCTTAGACTTTGATTGATGAAGCCTAAAGAATGTTGAAAGTCTCATAAAAAGGTTTCTGCCTCCCTTTGTGAGTGGGGGATGAAGTCACGATGTGAGGCAACATTTGTAACAAGCGGGGAGGCAGCCAAATTGATTAGACTCTACCTAGGAGGAGGGATGAGGTGGCTTGCGTAGTGAAGTTAGGCTGGATGCCTAGTTGTTGCATTGAGAATTGAGCATGCATAGATAGGTAGTATTATTTGCATAGTATTATTCAAACCAAACCATGTACAAGAATAAGCAAAGCGTATGGCCGTTAGGGTGTCATTGTATTATTATGGCTCTGGTGAGTGGGACAGAAGTACAGAGTAACTGAAGTATATGTGATATATCGCTATCAATATTACAGCCCATTATGAGTTGATCGACTTGACATCCACGGAAGGTCACTTTAGATGAAATGAAGGATGACGGTCAGTTCATAGGATCAGTCACGTCACGTGGTTAATGGAACATCACGACGCTTACCTTAGGCAGCACTCAGTTGGACTGGGACTGGGTAAGCCAAGCCAAGAACTGACGACAAAGCCGTGGCCGTAATATTACGAAACGAGAGACGATCTCTGAAGCTTCTTTTTAAAAGCGTGTTACACAATCTTTTCGTCTCTTTCCGGGATTGTTTGCGATTCTTGAAAGTTTGTTCTTTTTACTGAGAAACCGGGACGACGAACGTTTCACAGTCAGCGACGAGTCAAGGCCATTGATTCATGTTGGATGACCTAGTGAAGTGCAGTGAGATTTAAAGAAGAAGTTCAACGATACATTCTTGAAAGTTACATTGGGATATTTCCTGGGCTTCATCTTTATTCTTCGCCACGGCCAAGATATCAATCATCCCACCAACGGTCAGACACATCTTACGCGGGGGAGGGGTAAAACGGTTGTTTGGACATATGATAAACGGCTCGACCGATGGATGAGCGTTTAATTGAGATCGAGCCAAGGAAATCATCATTTCTACCAATCAGCTCAGAATGAGTCTCAATCTGCCAATGCGACCCAGCACAAGCAGCCAGCGCAATCGCGACAGTCGAAATAATTACTTCAACAGCTATACTCCGCCAAGTTCGACAGAAGCCATCAATGGGCCTGTCAGAGAGTTGGTCAGAGAGCAAGCGCCTCTAAACGATCGCTTGATCGTGGGTGTTGATTTCGGTACTACCTTCTCAGGGTAAGTGTTCATGCTGGAGAGGATACGATATGAGACTAATACCTCTAGTGTTGCTGCTGTCTACACTTCCACCCCTGATGATATAGAAATCATCAAGACATGGCCAGGCGGCAATGGTATCACTTCAGACAAAGTCCCGACTGAGATCGCCTATGACTTCCCACCCAATGCACCACAAGGCACCGAACCAACAGTGAAATGGGGTTTCCAGTTCAAGCCTGAGGAGTCTCGTCTGCGCTGCATCAAGCTCTTCCTAGACCGCTCTCAAAAACTTCCCTTCTATGTCAGCCCTCTTGACACAGCAGCCCAGTTGAAGCGTTTCAATAAGAATGTAGTCGACGCTGTGAGCGATTACCTGACACAGGTATATAAGCATACTATGGACACGCTCACGCGTCGATATGGAGAGTCGTTTATGGCGTCAACCAAGGTTGAGTTTGTGTTGACGTGTCCAGCTGTTTGGAGCGATGCGGCTAAGAACACGACGTTGCAAGCTGCGGAAAGGGCTGGTATGGGATCTAGGTCTGAAATCCAGATGATCAGTGAGCCGGAGGCTGCGGCTGTGTATACGCTTAAGGCGATTCAGCCAAATCATCTGAACGTAGGTGATAACTTTATTGTTTGTGATGCTGGAGGTGGTACCGTCGAGTAAGTTTGCTTTCTCTTGAGATATCTATAAGCACTGACAGTTGGCAGTTTGATTGCCTACAAAATCATCTCTCTTAAACCACTCAGAGTCGAAGAATCTGCGGTCGGAACAGGAGGGCTATGCGGAAGTGCTTTCCTGAACTACCGATTCGAAGAACATGTCAGAGGTCGTCTTGGGCAGACTCGCTTTGATGAGATGAAGGCCAAGAAGGGCAAGACGTGGCAAATGGGTCTTCGATACTTTGAAGAGTTCGTTAAGAGAAACTTCAACGAGGATGAGCACCAGGAAGTCAACGTTCCGTAAGTCTACTACTATATTTATGACTGGATTGCACTGACATATTAGTTTCCCTGGTCTTCCTGACGACGAAGAAGCTGGGCTGGACTCAGGCTTCTTAGTTATGACAGCAGAGCAAGTCAAGGATATCTTTGAGCCAGTAGTGAAAGAAGTCTGCGACCTTGTTCAAGGCCAAGTCTCAGGTCTTCGATCAAAGGGCGGTATTGTGTCTGGCATTGTCCTAGTAGGAGGATTCGGCCAGAGCGATTACCTATACCGTCGTCTGAAGTCTCACTTTACCAGCGCTGCTCCACCGCCTTATAGCGAACGTCCTACGCATGCAAATGCGAATTCTACGCAGGAGGCAGGCTCTATTGAAGTGATGCAGCCCGTCTATGCTTGGACAGCCGTTGTGCGCGGTGCGGTTCTGAGAGGATTGGAGGGTAACATGGTCATCTCTCGTAAGTCGAGAATGCACTATGGAACTTCATATGCTACTGTGTATGATGAGGATAAGCATTCGGTCAGTGAACGATACTGGTCCCCTCTGTGGGAGCGATGGATGGTTTCTGACCGAATGCAATGGCATATCGCCAAGGTACGTCTCTTCTCCCTTCCAACTAACATGCGCTAACACGTCCCAGGGTGAGGCTCTATCACCACTTGCTCCCATCGCATTCCACTACACACGTAACTTCCGCCCCGGCCAGTCCCTCATTGTCACAGACGACCTGATAGCATGCGACGCCGACGAGGCACCCGCAGCATACACGCGAGATCTGAAACACGTGTGTACTCTCACGACAGATCTTAACGCTGTCCCGAGGAGTTTGTTTACGAGGTTGACGACTACGAGGGGCGTTGAATTTGATAACTTGGATTTTACGCTGGAGATGAGGGTTGAGAGTGCGGGATTGGGCTTTGAGCTGAAGGTTGATGGGGTGAGATATGGAAGGGTTGAGGCGGAGTTTCATTAAGAGATGGATGCTTGGCACAACGGTTGGTTACTTGGGTTAGACAATGGTATACATTTACTGGCTGAGCTGTGCTTGATGATGATGGTGTCTTCTAGCGACATGAAAATACATCTCTGTATTCGCCTATTAGACCCGATGATCCTCACTAGGTCGGCAGAACTGTTTATTACTGTGGCTAGGTATGTTTCCATAACCTATTCACTTGAACAGCCTATTGTTCGAGTCGATTGTTACCTTTATTGTCCCAAAGCAAGGCCGTATTCATAGGAAACATAATGCCTATTACCCGCAAAGCACAATACGCTTGTTAAACTGTCTTTGTTCGACCATTTTGAAGAAGAGCACACCCCCACAATGCGAGTGTTCATCCTTCAAACAACTTTCTTTCGCCGTTGATATAAACATGCTGCTCTCAAACTTCAGAATATGTTCTAATCAACTGCGGTTCCAAAATCGCTCGAAACAAACATACGATATTGCAACCGGTTTACACCCAAGTCATTCAAAATGTCATTCAGAACCTCCAACTCAAGCTCCTCTGAGAGTTTCACCTTCCAACAGCCCCATTCCAAAGCCCCCAATTACATCTGCTGGCACCGCGGCTTGAACAATGCCAACGATAACATGATGATCGCCCTCGTGGTCCCCTGGATCCAATGGCCCAACAACCCCCTCGACGACGCCAATGCGGACTGGCCCAGGATACGAGACAAAGCACGCCAGGCTGCACTTCAATGGCGCAGAGTTCTGAGAGAGAAGATTTCAGGCGAGGCTCATCAGAGACACATGAAGGCTACTAGCATCATCTTAATGAACTCGCAGCTGAGGCTAACCGTTGATAGCTTGGGAAAGGGTGAGGAGCATATGAGCTTGTTTTATGGATTCGTCGCGGACGAGTTGATGGAGATGGACGAGGTAAGGGGTGTGAATATGGGGAAGAGTCTTATTAAGTGGATTGGCCAGGGAGAGGATGCTTATCCTGTCGTGAGGAATTTCAGATCTAGGAGTTGGTAAGTGGTAGGATATTTGTGTGGTCTAAGTCACAGTAAGTATGCACATGCTGGACATGTAACGCCTCGTATCAGAAATACAACATTTTCCATAGGACTCAGTATTGTACATGTGACATCTTTGAAGTATTGCAACCATCCGTCAACATTAATAGTACCCAGGCATTGGTATTCTTTTGACTGACCATTCAGATGGTCTGAACAGACGTCACTTGAAGTTGGTTTGTTCTTCCATTTTTCAAGGTGGGGCACAAACATCAAACCAAGTTTATTATATACACAATTCTCATTCTTTCACCTTCTCTCATATAAAAAGAAAACAAATACCTTCATTCGCAATGTCTTGTTCAGAACAACTCGTTCAATGGGCGACTTCAAAGGGGGCCACAATTAACCCCTCAGTTCAAGTCTCTCATCTCCCAGAAACAGGCCTCTCATTCTGTGCAACAGCCTCTACATCGCCCTTTGACACAATCGTCAGCATTCCTCCTTCTCTCACGTTGTCATATCTCAACACTCTTCCTGGTCGTGATGACCCGAAGCCGTTTACTTCCAAGTTTTTGGCGCAGACTCCTCCGCATGTCATTGGACGATTTGTTCTCATCAAGCATTTCCTTCTCAAGGGGGAGTCTTTCTGGGCGCCGTATATACAGGCGTTACCGCAGCCAAATGACGTTGATTCGTGGTCTCTTCCCCCATTTTGGCCGGACGAGGATGCGGAGTTATTCGAGGGGACGAACATTGAAGTGGGAGTTACCAGCATCAAGGCTAATGTGAAGCGCGAGTTCAGAGCGGCGTTTGATCTTTTATCAAGAGACGACTGGGAACCTGAACTTCTTAAGCATTTCACTCTGCCTTTGTATCATTGGGCCTACAGTATCTTCTCTAGCAGAAGTTTCCGACCAAGTCTTGTTCTTGGACCAGAAGACCAACAGCGTCTTCCCGAAGGGGTCAAATTGGACGACTTTTCTGTTCTCATGCCGCTTTTTGATGTGGGAAATCACGATATGATGACTGAGGTGCGATGGGAGCGCGACGAGACGAGCAATGATTGTAGCCTCAAGGTTGGAAAGGCGTATCAAGCAGGAGAGCAGATCTTCAACAACTACAGCATGAAGACTAATGCTGAGTTACTCCTCGGATATGGCTTTATGCTCCCCGAGACGGAAGAGCTGCACAATGACTATGTCCACGTGCGAAAGCGTCAACCTGCCCAGGGTGAAGCTACAGAAGAGTACTACATCTCTCTCCGTCCCATCCGCCACAGCAGCTCCCTCCTTGCACGATCTAAGCAAGCCGTGCAACTAAGCGACTCTGCCAACGTACTCGGAGCTTTCCAGCATGTTCAGCATGACATGGTGTGGGATATTTTCTGCACACTCGCACCACCCGAACAGCGAGCCCAGTTTATCTGCGAGGGCACAGAGCAGGAGCAGCAAGACAAGTTCTTCCGCGGACAGGTTACTGAGGACGGACGGATGTTTATGCAGCAGACAGCTGCTATTATCCAGCACAAGGTTATGCAAGAGTTGGAGAGATTGCTTGAGACAGATGTTGAGGTTGTTAGTGGCGGAGATTTGACGAGGAACCAGCAGTTGGTGCTGGATTATAGGGCGAGATGTAGAAGGGTTCTTGAGAATACGCTTGAGGCTATGAATATGGAGGAGTTGTTTGGAGAAGATGAGGATGAGGAATAGACTGATCAAAGGGATATAGACTAAAAGAGTCGATCTCATAGATTCAACGGGGATAGATTGCCTTATGGACATATACCGGTATATCACTGTCATTGTCAGGTAGGATCTGGAGTTAGTGAAAGCAACTACTTTAGAGAATCACAAAGTAATCAAAATTAAGCCAATAACCAAACCAATGAGCCAGTAGTTATTTCGTCTATAGTTAAATAATATTCCCACTATTACTCAGACCATTTATGTGTCAGATCAAACGTACTTGTCTGGTGGACGTAAAACGTAATACTCGCTATTCATATTGGCTGCATATTTCCACAGTCAGATTTGGCTACATCTCCACTTACTAACTCGACTTCAACCAACTCATCAGCTTCAACTCAATTACCAAATTTCCTTCTTCAAGGATAAACAACTGACTCAATTGGTATCAAGGGTTTGTAGGATCACCCTGTTCAAACTTTACTCCGCTACCATGGCAGTCTCAACTTCGTCACCCCGCAAACTGCTCGATCTCATCACCGACATCGACAAGTAAGTCTCTCTGCATATGACTGGACTATAACTGACATCCCAGTGTCCCGTTGGACTTTGAAACCAACTTTGACCCTTATTACCGCCTCTATCTTGCTCCAG
This sequence comes from Fusarium camptoceras, assembly GCA_004367475.1. Taxonomy (NCBI): domain Eukaryota; kingdom Fungi; phylum Ascomycota; class Sordariomycetes; order Hypocreales; family Nectriaceae; genus Fusarium; species Fusarium camptoceras. Next base: position 172,625 of record QGED01000028.1, read on the forward strand.
ACCCTCGCCCTCATGGCTTCGTCCACCCAGATACGGTATCCTCCATGCCATGGTCCACCACTTTTACTATCAACCACGAAACTCGCGAAGTGACCCTGACCGAACCACCCTCTTCCCAATCCCTCACAGAACATGCCAACTCATCATTCCAAAAGGCCGTTGATAAAGCCATTGATGAAGATGTCTTCCCAATTCTTCACAAAGAGCACAGCGAGTACTTTCGTATAGTTGGAGCGAGGAGTTTTGTCCAGGTTGAGAGATTCGCTGCGCCATTGTTCGGTATCGCTACCCGTGGTGCGCACTTGACGGGCTACGTTCGTGATGAACATGGAAGAATCAAGATCTGGGTTGCGCGAAGAAGCCGACATCTGTTTAGTTACCCAGGTCTTCTTGACAGCACCGTCGCTGGCGGTATAAAAGCAAGCGATACACCACTCGATTGTATTGAAGCCGAGTCCACGGAAGAGGCATGTCTTCCCCCAGACCTCGTCTCAAGCGCCCTTGAGCCTGCAGGTGCCATAACACTCGCCAACATCAACGCCAATTCGGAGCTATTCCATTCGGATATTATCTACGTGTTCGACCTGGAGATGCCGGCTGATGTGATTCCCCGTCCGGGAGATGACGAGGTTGAGGAATTCGTGCTTATGGAGTGCGGGGAGGTTGTTGAGAGGATGTTGAAGGGGGAATTTAAGCCCAATGTTTGTCCTGTTATGATTGATTTTCTTGTTAGGAGGGGGTTTGTTACGGAGGAGAATGAGGAGGACTTTGAGGCGATCAAGAGAAGGTTGAGGAGAGAGATTCCTGTGCCTATGGAGTCGGATATGTAGTCGCTGTCATGATAGAGAGACTTCAGAAATGAGGCTGTATAGAGCTCTTACGTTGGCATTCAATGGCCAAAGAGATTCGTTACATGTATCTGTTTTAGTATACACCAAGCCAAGTCTCTTTTATCACTGACACTCATGGTGTTCTGTTCTAGCAGTGTCATTGTGAGCGTTTTTACTTTTCGCCCTATAAGTACTATTCAATATTTAAAAGTCTTATGATAATATTGACAATTCTTAACTAAATAAAATCACTCTTCAATCACCACTTCAATAAATGAATGTATGCCCCTCTATGCCAATCAGTCGGTGGTTATTTTGTGTCTTATCCAGGGTAAGTTAACTGTCCCGATAGCCGTCCGCTGTCTAGACTAGACTACAGTGTAAAAACTGCCTCTGCCTCTGCCTCTGCCTCTGCCTCTGTTAGGCTGGTGAGGCGAGGTCCCTTTCCAATAAACGACCACCATCCCTACCACTACTCAGCCCACCAAAAAAGTCCACTACTTCCCCCAAATTTCAGTCTCTGTCAAACAAACCCGCAAAGAAAAAATTAGATACGTCCATCGACTCAACAACAAAATATCAACCACGACCTCTATCATTACGGCTTTAAATCGCTGATGTCACTTATCGTTTCTATATTTTTGCTTTGGTATAGGGATTATTCTGATATCTCTCGGTATGTATTACTTCTCTTTGTCTGCTGACCTCTGGCAACCCCGCCTTGACGGATCATATGGCCTCCAGTCAAAACAACCGACTTGTTAAGACGCCTGATCGACTCGACCATTCTTACAATAACAACCTCACCAAGAGTCTTTCATGAGACACCCTCACTTTGTTGGCTAAGATGAGCTATTTTGTCATTGACTTGCCACCCTGCTATCTCTTCTCTGCGATGGTCTTACTACGGAGCGTTCAGCTCATCACCACGCTTTCTCTCTTCTCCCTTCCTACAGCAATCACGGTCTGAATCACTCACCATTTCATCTCTTGTTTACCTTCACACACTGCCGTACGAGTCGTCTCGTAACTTTCTTTATCCCCGAGGCGTCGATACATTTGGTACCTCAGGTCCTTTCGCCACACAAATGTCTTGCGCCAACTCAAAAGTCCGAGGCATACTCCTTGCTTCAAGGCTTAAAGACCAAGTTTACTTGATGCTTCCGTCAATGCTTCCCCGACTCAACCAAGTCTCAGCCACTTCAGTCACAGGCATCACTGGACCGACTTTGACATTTCCAGCTGTGTCTAGGTTGACATCGCACCCTTCCCACCTACATCACGAGCGTGAACATTTCTCAGCACGATGCAGCAAGTCCATACATACAGCACCACAAAGCCAAGGCTTACCGAAACACGGACGACTTTGACGTGCTATTTACTTGGCGCTCCATCAACCCACAGCCATGCTAAAATCATGGGCCATAAACAAGTAACAGCAGCTACAACAACTGACTGCAAGGCTTTGTCGTTTGGCACGATACATTTCCATCACTACATCACGTCGCACTCAATCAACGCCCAAGTGGGAATACCGAAGTTTATTTATTTTATGCATTCAACATAACGCTTGACCGATAAGCGGTACCTGGATACCCACTGCCATCCAACCTCACTTCGCTGGATATCACCAATCAAGTATCCGTGTCCGTATATGCTATCGCTTCCGTTCGCTTCTCGGGTATCTCCCAAAAATTATTCTCATCAACCCCATACCATCTTGGGGCCCTCCTAGCACTGCATCCTCTCGCATGTACGCCGCTACTGGTTGGTTCCCGAGACCAAAAACTGGTCGGGAGATATCACGACGTCTTCATTACCGGTCTCATCAGGCTTGGTCTGGGACAACCTCGTCTGAGGCGGCATGCCCGAGTATATTGCCGAGCACATCACGCCACTCCTTTGAGCAAGCATGACACCTGGTGTAGCCATGCGGCTGGGTATAATGGTGCGTCATGCTCATCGGTCGACTTGGAAACCAAGCTTCCAAAAAGGAAGTCATACAACTCATTCAATCCGTCTGTCAATTCGACGTTATTTTTACTCCTCTTCCGAGTCCGATTCATCACTAGACTCGGCGGTAGGTGTAGGAGCTTGCAGCACAGGCTGGGCGTCCCCGGGCTCTTGACCAGGTCTGTATAGATCGCGAAGACCACGAAGCTGTGCGATGCGCTCCTCCTGCTCGCGGGCACTCATGGGCTTGTTCTTCTTAGGCTTCGCCGATGTTGACGAAGTCTTCGAGTGTTTAGGTGGTGCGGCTCGTGATACTTCTGGAGAAGATGGAACATTCGAGTCCTTACCGAACCCTGGAAGAACCTTCTTACAGAGCTCCCAAAGCTTGAGTAATGCCTCGTGACTTAGCTGGTCAATATCGAGCTCAAGTTCTCCGTCGGTGTTTTCCTATAACATGTTAACATTGCTCGATACTCGGTAGGGGAGGCGCTGCTTACATTTTGGCCCGTGTCTCGCTTGATGATGTCGATGGCACGGTCAAGCTGTGCACCTTCAAGATCGTTGATGGCCGAAGCTATCGAATCCTTATCTGCGGCAGTGAGGATCTTCTTGGAAGCAGCCTTCTTGGGACCACTGGGTTTCTTTGGATGAGGCACGGTTCCGCTAGGCTTACGGGGGGCAGATCCACTGGGCTTGGGCTTGCTAGGCTTGCTGGCCTTCTTGGCAGGTTTGTCTGGGTTCTTTGTGCGGTGCTGGCTAAGAGCTTGTTTCGCCTTCAGCAGGTTCTTCTGCACCACACCAACGATAAGCTGCTGGGTCTCAATCATGCTCTCGTTGGGAACTTCAGCAGCGTAAAGATCAGTGAGCTTGCCACTCTCTTCTCGCAGTTTGGCCTCCAGGTCACGCACTTCCTTGGTTGGGTCAACTCCAGGGGGGGCCTCTACTTCCTCGCCCTCAGCCTCCTCATCTTCATCTTCCTCATCACTGCCATTAGTGGCGGTAGGAGCATTCGCCTTGGCATACCTAGTCAGCCAAGCGTCCTTGTCCTTCATCAGGTTGCTGTAGTAGCTCTCTAATTGAGAGGCCACGTACGACACAGAGTTGCCTTGGTCAACAGTGCCATTGAAGGTATAGCAATTGGTAAAGATCAGGCGTACGTTCTTATCGAAATCCTTGAAGCTGGTAATCTCGCCATTCTTCAACATACGAGCAATCTTGTTGAGGTCCATGGGTCTCTTGATGATTGAGTAGTAGTGGGGGATGTTCAACCCTTCAGCATCAACTGGGTCCATGAACCAGGAATTGAGGGCTGTGTTTTTGGGGTGCATCAGTTCACCCAGCGTTTCCTCGGCGAACTGTAATTCGGGCTTGAGCTTCTTGCGCGAAGGCTTGGTGGTGTAGTCAATGTCCTTGGACTTGGGAGCGCGGACAGTTCGCTTGGGACGATCACCTTCAGTCGCATTCGAAGCACGGCGCAATTCAGAAGCAGCAGCAGCAGCCTCTTGAGACCCATGTCGCGGCTTTGACGATACGCTCTCGGCAGCAGGGCTTGTGCCTGGTCCGACAGATGGCTTACGGGCAACGGAGTCGCCCAGGGAGCTGATACGCGACTCACGAGGAGGCTTGGGCTTAGGCGCAGACTTGGGCTTGACTGCCTCTTCCTGGGGGATCAGAATGATGTTCTCCCAGATATCTCGAATGGCATTGAACGCAGCAGTCGTCACCTCATGTAAAGTGCCATTGAAGGTACGGGTGTTGTCGTACATAAGAGCCAGGTCGTTTTGGAAGTCACCGATGGTGTTATATCGGGAATCGCGCAGAGTTCGGTCGATCTCAGATAGGTCCATGGGCTTGTCGATCTTGGCCAGATAGCTTTCAGCAAGCCCTGGCCACAACTTTGGGACAGAGTCTTTGAAGTGACCACCCGACTTGGTCTTCTTGACGCGTCCAAGCACCTTCCTGAACTCGCGGCGTTGATGGTTGGTAAGCTTCTGCTCCTTGTAACCGTCATCACTCCATCGCTCAAGACCAGAGAAACGTGACATCTCCTTCTCGGGAGCATCCTCGCCAGGAACACTATCTGTGATCGGAGCGGGAACTCCGGCATCGATAGGCTCTTCTGATTTGGGCTCCGTCTTGGCTCGTTTGGGCGCAGGCTCATCGGCGATATCTTCCTCACGCTCGCGCGCTACTTTAGAGCTAGCCGAGACGTCGACCGCAGGTGCATCTTGCATGGCCACTTCGGTGGAGGGCTTGGGGGCATCAACATCCTTGGTATCGATCGCAAGTTGAGACAGGCTGGTAGGCTGCTCGTCGGTCTCGTCGTTAGAAGGTGCAGCATCGTTCGATGTGGCCGCCTTTTCATCAGCAGCGTCACCCTTCTCCGGCGCATCGGAGGGCTTCTCTGTCATATCGACATCTTTAGAATCTTCATTGGCAGGTTCTTCAGTGGGCGCATCTTGCGCAAGCTTATCATCTTGAGGTTTGTCGGCAGGAGCAGCATCTGCCATGTCGACATCCTCTGATGCGGCCTTCGCTTCATCTTCCGCAGGCTTAGAATCGTCCGATTCTTTCACCTGGTCACCACTGTCCGACTTATCCTTGGTATCTACAGCCTCGTCTTTGGGTGGCGATGGGGATGTCTTCTTCTCCTCCTCATTCTCAGCCATCTCGACATCCTTGTTTACGCCGTTCTCGACTGGAAGTTCTTCTTTCTGGTCGTTTTCGTTTACTGATGCAGATTCAGGCGCGTCATTTGACTTGTCAGGAGTCGCATGTCTGGTAACAAGAAAGTCAGCGAATGCTGAGAAAGGATAGAAGCGCATGCATCGCGACAGTACAGTCACAGTTGGCATGCAGCAGAAAGACTGAGGGGCAACTTACCCATTAACTTCGGACTTCTGTTCCTTCTCTGCTGTGGCATCGCGCGACGTGGAATCGGCAGCGGGAGCATCGGGGGTGGGCGAAGCCATAATGGCTGATCGCGATAAATGCGCGTCAATGTAAGTCTAGCTTAGTTGACCTAACGCGACATGAAATAACGATGCGTTTACGGGACCAGGTAAGTCGCAAATTATCGCGAGGTAAGCGACGTGATGTTGATGCGCGATGAAGATGGTTGGGGTGGGGATGCTGGAATGGAGGCGCGTCGCGCAGTTGCGTAGTTGGAATAAAGGCGGGGAGTCGCGATCTTTTTATGCGCCGCTCAGCTTTGGGGTTTTGGTGGCCTAGCGGCAGAAGGCAGGCAGGCGCAAGCGGAGGTGACAGCAGCAAGTACCAATCGATGTCGTAACCCGGAGGTAAGGTAAGAGCCAGGTAGGTCAAAGAGCAAAAGCCGAAGCAATGACGCTGACAACAATAACTGGAGAGCTCTTGTTGTAATAGGCCTTGCGCGCAGATTGTAGTGTACAATATACAATGCGTAGAGCAGAGCAGAAGGAAGAAGAAAAATAATCAATAAAGAACAATCAAGGACGAAATAAATAATAAAAAAAAAATCAGTGCAAGCGATGCAGAGTTAACCTGTAATCGCGAGACTTATTATTGATTATAAAAAGTCAATAGTATGTGCAGTGCAAGTGCAGGTGCAGGAAGCTTTTTTGGTGGTGATCGCCAGGTTCGAGAACAACAAGAACGGGAAGGAGCTCTTATCGTGATCGGGGCGCGGAAGGTGCTTTTTGTGCTTTGTGGTAGCCTCAAAAAGGTGCAAGGTGGTTGCCAAGAGTGGGAAAAGGGCAGTTGGGCTTGTGTGAGTGGCCAGTGCTAGGGAGGTCAGGTCCCAGATGGCTACGTAGCGCAGTGAAAGAACAGTGCAGTGGCTCTGTGTCTTTTTTGCTTCTTCTCTCTCCTGTTTGGCCGGAGACCGGAACGGAAGAAAGTAGGAGGGGGGTAAGGGGGGTTGGATTTAAGGGGAGTTTCGGAGCCTCTGAGGGAAAAGCGCGTGCACGTCAGTGAATTTTGCCCGGTCGGAGGCGCGGTGGTATTTATGAGAGAAGAAGGCAAACTCCGTTGAGCCGTTCACTTGTCTCTACCGGGGCACGCAAACTTGGTAAGGGGAAAAATTTAGTTGTCCGGGTTTTGTACAGAAAGGGGATGGCACGAGCCATGCCCCAATGGTGATCTCTGGTGGCTGGGGAACTTGTGGCTACGAGGTTGGGTATCACTATCAATAAGTTTGTTTCATGAGGTTTTGATCATGTCCAAGATAGATGGATTGACTGACATGATTAGAGTCATCGTGAAGATTCTGGTGCTGATATTAGAAAGAATTATGTTCAGCTTATACAGCACACGTAATGGTACGTCGCTTACATGTGGTCCAAACCTTACCGACAGATGATGTGGCTAGAGCCTGAGCATATTGTTCAGAAAGGGAAGGTCTCCATCCGCAAAGACGCGGATGAGAAATTGCAGACGGTTCCGGAATGCCTCCGTTTCCCGAGCACTGCGTCTTACAAGACGATCCGGTTCAACCAGATGAAAAGAAGACGTCGCCTCAACTGATGAGCCGGTGTTCTGAGAGTTTTATTCAAAAAGTATGTATGTATCAAAAAATAGAACAAAGAATAAGAATAAGAATAATTGGTAACCCCAAATGGAACTCTGCATCATTACAAGAGGCTATCCTCATAATTCAGGACACGTGCTTTAACCTTCGCGACACTTCTCTTACACGTTCGCGTCGCGTTACTGGGCCATGATGCAACAAAGCATCATAATCAATTAGTGATCTACACTCTTATACCGAAGCTAGGCCGCATCATGGTCCAGCCGGAGATGCGGGACCACTTTGGATCTCAAGTTGGGAACCAAACATCAGGTGACCGTGCGTTCCGTATAAAACGAGATAAACGGACATCGACATGGCTTGTGATACCCAAACTTGATGTTTCTTGGATGCTTAATAGGTAGCCTTCTTTTATAAAAGGTGATTTTGACGGATAGATGCCTTTTCCCTGTTTGAGTCCGGGCACGGATGACAAGTTGATCCTTCCGAGCGATGTAAAGAACCCATTCGCGGCCGATTGCAGTTTGTGTACTGTTCTAGCCAATCAAGACTCGATTTGCTTTACCATCCAATCAGTGTTATTGAAAGGCTTCCCAAACTTCAAGATTGGGCCGCTGTCCAAACCTGGTAACCAACTTTCTGTGTGCCACACATGACTCAAATTGTGGCTGTTGAGTTGTGGCACTGCACGTGATAGTATGCTCTAATCTTATCGCATTGTGGGGCAACCACCAAGTTAAGCTCAGGTTCCAGAAAAAAAGTTCCTTCACTCGAGACTGAGCGACGGCTTCGTCAAATTTTCCAATTGATAACGCTCAACATCATTCATTTCTCTTTATTAATAACGAGAAACCGCGATATCAGCGCAGCAACAGTCAAATTCATCTGACTCGCTAATACCCGTCTTTGATTCTATCATCGACAAGTCCTTGCACGCGACCCGGCCGTATTCTTTCTGCGCCTGCTTCAATAACTTCACACTCTATTCATAATGTCGACAACAAAACGCAAAGCGCCGGTCAAGCTGGCTGCGCCCGTTTCTCGAACCAGTGCTCAAATCCCTAACAAGTCCGCTATCAACGAGTCAAAGGCCTCTATCGGTGGCGCCGAGACTTTCGCTACATCCCAGCCCGAGACTATTGACATCTCATCCGATGCCGACAGCGACGAAGATCTCTCTGATGCTGAGAGTATCGCGGAGCAGAAGGAGCAAGCGCAGACTGCTCAGGAACCCAGCGCAAAGGCCTTGAAGCAAAAGATCAACGGTGATGCCAACAAAGACGAAGAGTCAGACGAGGAGGGTGTTTCGCCTTCATTTGGAGAGCTTCTCCGCGCCGAGGGCGATATCATCGATGTGCCTTCAGCCCTCAATGGCGCAGTCGTCTCCCAGTCCACAAGGAACTCTCTTGTTCCTCGTACTCACCAGTCCCTTACTACTGTCCTTACTCAGGCCCTTCGCACCGACGACACAGACCTTCTCGAGTCGTGCTTCCACACTCCCGATCGCGACACCATTCGCAACACCATTGAGCGCCTCGACAGCTCTCTTGCCGGACTTCTCCTCATCAAGCTCGCCGCCCGCCTGCACCGTCGCCCTGGCCGTGCTGAGAGTCTCATGCATTGGATTCAGTGGACACTAATTGCTCACGGTGGTGTTATTGCATCTCAGCCCAAGGTCATCCACAGTCTTAGTAGTCTGCAAAAGGTTGTCTCTGAGCGCGCCAAGGGTCTCAACAGCATTCTTGCTCTCAAGGGTAAACTCGACATGCTCGAGGACCAGATGCACCTCCGACGCAAGATGGCTAATCCTAAGCGTCGCAACGCTGGCGACTCGGGTTCCGATGATGAGGACGGCGATGACGATGACGAGGATGTTATTTGGGTCGAAGGTGAAGACGAGGCTGCACGCACACCCGGCCGAAGACGCGGCTTTGAGGGCGATTTTGACGATTCTGACGATGACGACGCCGATGTCCCTATCACCAACGGCTTCGTCGGTGACTCTGACGATGAGGATGTTTCGGCTGGAGAGGAAGAGGACAGCGAGGCTGATGAGTCTCTCGACGAGGATGAGGTTAACCACGATGATGTGGACGAGTCTATGGGTGAAGACGAGGACAGTGACGTTGAGGCCGCACCACCGGCCAAATTGCAAAAGACTGGCAACTCTAGCAAGCGGAGATGAATGGATTTGAAGAAAAAGCATGTAGAAGAGTGAAAATAGGGGAGGGATAACGGCTTGTTAACATCCTGGCGTTGGTCTTGTAGACATTGGGTTGCTTTAATTTTTCTGTATCTTTGTTTTGACAATATGACAAGTTGATACCTCCCCATGCTCTGCATTCACTCTAATACTTCAGAAAGTAGCAGATTTGTTCACGTTGTCACGTCCATGTTAGGTTAGATGAGGATATCACCAAGAGAAATATGTTCTCAGAGAAGCAATTATTATAATGAGCAAATGGTTTCCTTGTTAAAAAGTAGCTGTCCTTCCAGCTTCAATAGTATCTCCAGCGCCATGCCATGCTAGGTGCCATGCTGAACACGAAAAAGCAATGTTCCTAAATATGTGATGCCGAAATCTCCCGACCTCTATCAAATACACCTAACACCATATTGATAGCCATGCGCTTTGTGTTGCCCGTCCCTCTTCTATGTTTCCCCCCAAAAATATTACAGTAAATTCATGTTTAGAGTTGTCTCTCGAAATAGGCCAATCAAATGTTTCAGATTGAAACAACCGAGATATGTTGGATTCTTCAAGGGAGAACGCCTTGACGCCACTGTTCGATTCTGTTGGTAGAACCACCCTGACCGGGCATTTGCATACCGGGCTGCAACATGCCTGCACCGTAGACACTCATGCCACCGGCGCCATACGGGCCCATGCCGTTCATCGCACCCAGGTTCCCAGTCGAAGCGCCGTAGGGAGCTTGTTGCATCGGCGCACCATATGTACTGAAAACTGCGCTCTTGCGGTGGTTAAGAGCAGGTTGGTTAAAAATCTGGGTATGGAGAGCTGGTGAAGACATGGCAGCTTGAGAGTTCTGGCCACCAAGACCGTTATTGAAAGTACCCCCACGATAGCCACCAGAATGAGCATTGCCTGCAACCCCTAGAGCCTGAGGCATCTGGCTTCTGTAGGCAGCCATCTTGGCGCTGCCCTCTCTAACCAGTCTTCTCTCACGCTCAAGGCGTTCACGCTCTGCCATAGCCTCATTGACTTCCCTCTTGGGATGAGCAGAAAGAACGCTCGACATCTGATGCATTCGGCCATTGACACCGGGAATTGGCGCCTCCGGTTCCTCTGGACTGTTCAACTGGTTGAAGCTCATCTCTCGTTCACGGGCCTCGCGCTCAGCTTGCAAGCGACGGCGACGCTGTCCTAAAGTTTCCTCTTCGCCTGTCTTGGGCTTGTTCTCCTCCTCCTTCCTTTTCTTCTCTTCGGGGTCCTCAAACTGATTGAGAAGCTCAACGGAGAAGGCTCCACTGACAGGTCGCGCTTTGGGCAAAAGATTTTCTGCCTCTTCCTTGGCAGCAAGGCGCCGTTTCCTGTCCGCGAGTGTTTCGCCTTCAAATTCATCATCGGGCTCAGTGGATGCATTCTGCACTGAGAGCTGTGCTACAGAGTGATGTGCGGAGTGAGGTGTTGTAGGAAGATAGTTGGCGGTGAGGTTGTTCATGCTAGGCCGGTTGGTGAGGACCATGGATCGAGGATCTTGGCCATGAAGACGAGCTCGGCGGTGGCTGAGGGGTTCGTTTTCCTCAATCTCACGACGCTCCATCAAACCGATGGGGCGGTTCAGATCCATAACGTTCTTCGCACCCTGGTTACGTGCTGCGATAACAGCCAAAGGTATGTCCTCATCGTCAGAATCCTCATCAACAGGCTGTGCTGCGCCTTCTTCCCAGGCCAAGTTAATACGCTTGTTATTCCTTGCTTTCTTCTGGGTTTCGGCAACAGCGTCCATCTCCAGTAACGTTGCGTGCATACCACCGGGGAATGTTCGTTGAGTGCGCTCCTTCTGCTGCTGTTTACGCAGTTGTAGTTCGGCCAATAGTGTTGTCGGGGGACCATTGTATCCTTCTTCATCAGTAGCATCTTCAGCATCCTCCTTGGCATCCTCGTCCTCACTATGCCCATCGTTGCGGCCATCTACGCTGCGGGCCAGGCCATCGTTCTCGCCAGCGTTCGTGTCAGCGTTGACTGGTCCCAACCCAGTCTCTGACTGGGCCTTTTGGTTCTTGTTGTCATCACTGACATGACTGTGACGCTTGCCAAGCCACATGAAAGAAGACCGTTTTCTGGCATGCTTCTTGTCACCCTCAGGCTGGAGAGCGACGGATGCAGCAACAGATGCCCGTTTCTTCTCTGAGCCATAAACTTCCTTGCCAAGTCTACCAGCACGCTCATGATCGGTGAATGCACTAACAGGGGCATTGGCAGAAGCGTCCAGAATGCTTTCGAGGGTGGCCATCGCTGACCCATCCTTGACTTCGATATCTGGCTGTGTGTTGTCGGGGAGATCGAAGTAAGCACTGGCTCTCAACTGCGGTGGCAGGTTGGACATTCTCGACTTTCGCTCATCAGGGTTCTTCCGAAGCTTTTGAGGACGTCTCAAGGTTTCAACCGGCGCTTCGGCAGGTTGCACAGTAGGGGCGGCATTCTGGTCTGGAAGCACAGGATGATCTGGGTCAGGCTGCTGACCAAGTTCTCTGAGCTCCTCAGAAGACAAGGCAACGAATGATGCTCGATGACCAGCAAGGGGATCAGGCAGCCATGAGTCTCTGGTAGTATCTCGCTCCGGAGCAGGGATGTTTGCATCCATAGCTTGTGATTTCCTACCGCCATCGAGCATAGCGCTCATTACCTGGGATCGTCGCTTGTTCCTTTCACTGGCCTTAGGCTTGTTCGAGAGCTTGGGAGGCAAGTTGAGCATAGCAGGTACACGAGCTGGGTAGTAGAGCATCTGTTGACCTGACTCAGGGTCCATATAAGATTGCGGTCTGATGTCAGGACGAGGTGCAGGTCGATGGGCTGCTGAATGTTGTGGTTGAGGCTCAAGGTCGTCGGGAAGAGCGTAAGGATCATCTTGATCGGGAACCCAGTGAACACCATCAAAATCACCAAACGCATCTTGACATTGTTGGAAAGTCGTGTCTGAGTGCGAGCTTCCAGGCCGCTTAGGGTTTCGGGACTCCTGTTCGGCCGGAAGACCAGTGTGTGCCTTGGTATGCGGATACTCGTTCCTGGATTCCATGAAGTTGTCATCCCCCATCATGTTCTGGAAAACATCGGTAGCGGGCATATTGGCGTCGCGGAGCTCTTCGGGTAATAGGGATTCACCCTCGTTGTTCTTCACAGGGGTCTTGTCGGCCATGTCGAGAACGTCCTGTGTCAGGGCAATAGGCTCAGATTCTGATATCTCTGCAAGCGACACCTTGGTAGAGCGAACACTCCTGATGGATGCCTTGCCCGGGCCGTGTCGTGATAAAACGGAATCAAGGTCAAAGTCCGGTCGGCCTGCCGAATTTTTGGACCCTGATCTAAGTCGCCCGGTAAAAGAGTGGTTCGGGGAAAGGACGTATCCGCCAGGAGAATAACCACCGTGACGTGCAGCGTTATTCGTTGAAACGATAGAGGAAGCGATAGAGGGATGTCGTCTCAATTGTTCAACAGCGGAACCGGGATTATTAGTGTAATCGTCAATGGACCCTGAGGCTTTGAGACTGGCAGCAAGTATAGAGGAACGTCGACTATCGGATCGCTTTAATTCAGTATGTAAATCTCGAATCGCATCATCGATGGAACTTGTCATAGACAATCGTTCGGCGGTCGCTTCGAGTTGTGCGATGTTGCCAACGTACGCTCCTGATCGAGCCTGGGAGGTGATGTCGGGAGTTGGATGTTTGATATTAAGGGATGGCGAATCGGGTGCGGTGCGGACGATTGGTCTTGGCGTCGGTCTGACAAAATTCGTATCGACTCGGATACCACTTAGTCGTGAAGAAAGGGATGTGTTGCGTGAGGGAGGAAGATCGTTGTCTTGCGAGGAATGAGTGTTGCGGTGTCTTTGATCCCCAGGGGGAACAGAATTGCTGCTAGTGGAGGCCGTGCTGGACATGGCCTGGGTGGCGCTTTGTGTAGCACTGCAGTGACTGCTTGCCTGTGCGGGTGCTGTGGCTTTCCCTGGTGCAGGGCGCGCTCCCACTGATGAGGGCCCTGTGGGCGCTGGAGCTGGAGCAGTCTCGTATTGATAGCTGGTCGAACTATCTATTCGATACTCGTGCTGATCGGAATGAGGGCCCCTGAAACCAAGAGCAGGGTCGGCAGCGTTTGATGGGGCGTTGCTATTTTGGGCAGACGGGCCTGTCGTATTTAAAGCAGACGGTGAATTAACTTTTGGGTGCGCCTGCGAAGCACCATCTTTTGGCTGGCTTGTTTCGCTAATTGCTGGAGAGGTTTCGCTCGGGTTTCCATCTAGAGTTTGATGTAAATCGGAATTCCCCTCAATTGAACAAGGGACATTAACATCATCAGCGGCACGTGTCTGCTCGGCGTTGCCGTCATCTGCAGTCTCTTTATGCCCTGGAAGATCTGCGCTGTGCTGGCCTTGGGTGCTGGGGTCTGAGAGTCTAGCGGGCGACCCCGCCGAATATGATGGTGATTGGCTGGAGGGCGCTGCTGGCTTGTCGACACTAGCTGGTGCACTAACACTGCCCGCTTCGAGACCAGTCGAGATGGACCTGTCAATATCGAGGAAACATGAATCGTCCATCATGCTGAGTGGTGTCGGGTTTTGGTCGGCCAGCGACTGAATTGAGACCAGCTCAGGACTTGTCGTGAGAGGAGTTGAAAGAGGAGAAGAGAGGAGAGCAGATGCGGATCGGGCCTCATCCATGTCTTGGCCGTCGTAGGATATTGTAGTCTTCGAAGGAGTCATGATGACTGATTGGTGAGCGCACAAGTCGATGCGATCCTGCGCCAACCGAACAAGGCAGGGAAACTGCTGCCTTTGACTTAATCGTTATCAACAAGGATGCGTCCTACGTCCAGATTGTCCAGAAATAGACAAGGAAGTGGATGCAAATGGACAAGATTGGCGAAGTTCGGTACAATGTACCCGACTCTGACTGAACGGCACAGCACAGAGAGTGTAAAGCAGTTGGGTTGTTATCGATCTGGAGGGTGGTAATTTCAAGTCATGGGTGAACATCCCATGATATAGCGAGCTGAAGTCGGTGTGAGCTTTGATGATAGCTGGCTGCAGGCGACGCAATTTCGAGAGTAGCTTGGTGATAGCGGGAGACCGGTGTCAAGGGTCGAGGGGTTCGTTCGCGCGCAACGTCCTTGAAGCTAAAGGATGAAGAAGAAGACGAAGACTCGATTGAAAATGTCAAGATTGTCGAAACGGCGCGGCAGAGACTAGAAGTAGGATTAGACTCGGAACAAAACCCAAACCCAAACCCAAACCCAAACCCAAATGTAAAAGCAAAGTTGATGGTCCAAGTTTAAACGGATGACGGATATTAAAAAGGGAAGGGGTCCTTGTACAGACCAAACCAAACGGGAACAAAGCGGGAAGGAAAGCAGAAAACAAGACTGGAATGGTTGGGAAAAAAACTATAAACAAGACAATCCTCAGTGCCGTGCAGCACAGACTGGCACTGACAAAGAGGACGATTTAGCAAATTGTAGTGCAGCGCGCACAAGCCAAATCAAGGCAAGGTATCCTGGTGTTTCTGTTTCGCTACCAACCAGGGCGCGTCGCATGGAAAGACAGGATGATCCCAGGTACCTACCTACCTACTGAACCAGGTACGGCGCGGAAAGGCCCGTGACATAAGACAAGCAGATATGGTTGCAGATTGTGAAATAAGATGAGATGAGACGAGGCGAGACGCAGGAAAGAGAACAGAGGAGGAGAAGAGAGTCTGAAAATCAACAAATGTCGGCCCGTACCTGACAGCGCAATTTGCATACGCAGTGCAACTTGCAATGAAAGTGAAGCTTGTCAAGTCGATATAAGAAAAAGTAACCTACCAGGTGTTGAGGATGCACGGTTGCGCTGATCTTGTGGTTGTACGAGACGTAGGGCCCTGGCGTACAAAAAGCAAACGACCAGATATTAAAGGGTCATTCAAAGTGGTACGAAAAGAGAGAAGAAGAGAGATTGGGCAACGTAGAACAGAATTGGACTGATGAGAGTGGATGTCGCAACGAAGACGGACGTCGTACTGTAGGTACCTACCTAGTCGTAGTCGGCAGAAAAGTTGGAAGTTGGAGAGTAGAGCTACGGTAACCTGAAGCAATGCCTGCCCGTTGGCTTAAGTGGGACAATCCAATCCATCAAGAGTAAAGAAAAGAGTTAGTCTTGGTTATCCATTTTGACTACTTGAGTCGCACAGTCGCATCAGACATGTTTGGTTGACTAGGGGAAAGTAAATAATGGCATACTTAGAGTTTAGAAAAGAGGATAACAAGAGAAGAGAAAGAAGCTTGTCTTGCTATGGTACTGTACCGATGGATTGGAGGCGCACACTCTTTCTCTCAACACTAAACTCTGTCTACACTCCAATAAATGAGCCTAACTTGATCGATCTAGCAATTTTCTCTAAACAAGCCACTGCATGTCTTGGATCAGGATAAGGCTCAGCTGAAAAATGCATTAGAATAGAAGTTCCTTTTTCTTGGTCCATCTATGATCAACATAGCTTGCATTGTAGATCGACAACCTACACCAAAAGGCATCGCGTTCCATTCTTCTCTGCAAAGTCAGAAATGACAGAAGCCCTTAGTTAGATCACGATGCCAGGATGGGTCTTCTCTTCGATCGTTGTAACTTGACGAGCATTGGAAACGAGAAACACGTCTTGTATCCACATGATTGATCCTTCTTTTCCGGTAGCGGCCAATGATTCAACATATTGGAAAAAAGGAACGAAACAAGACTCATTTTAGTCCATCAATCTACCGCTGCAAGAAAAGACTTTTCTCAACCGGCGTGTTTTACTACCTACCACGTTTCGCTTACCGAGACGGAGACTTTGCCCGTTCAGATCCATCCCCAGATTCTCGTCTCTCTACCCTCCTTCATCATCAAATGATCAACAAAACAACATGCAGGTCAAAAGCCACTCTACAAAGTAAAAGCTTCACCAAGATGCCGTTTCTGAACGTAGCTTCCAATCAAGAAACTCAATTGAAACTGTTACCCACCATCTTGGGTCACGCCCTGCCCTGTTTTTGTCCTTCAGTTCCCCGGAAGCGGCAGAGGATTTCATGGAACGGCTACGCCAACTCTACCGGAGCCAACCCGCAGCCAGTGGAGTGGTTTGCAGACCCTGTTGCTCATGGCTTTTACGGATTCCCATAGGTTCATATGCAACTCTAGTGCAGGTTTCTACAACACTACGTCTCCGCTCTTCAAGCATAAGCCGAAGCATGGCTTGGCTGAAGCAATGACAAAGTACGGTGTATGCAGCAAACCAAGATATTCGTCAATTATGACGATCCAAACTTCAGCTTCTTGTTGAGCTTCCAACATAGCTTTTGTCTCATTCTTTGCTGTGCCGCTCGCAAGGTCAGCCTAGGAAGGTGAGCTGGCAAGCCATGTCTTTCTTGTCGTGTCTTATCAGTCTATAAGAACTGGGCTGAGCTGCTCATCTCGATCATCGACAGGGGTTTTAATGGGCACACCAAAGCTCTGGGCCGTTTTGACAAGGGTCGTGGTGGTCTCAACATCCAAACCTCTCTTACAGATCACCAACGGTCAAGCCTCAATGGTCAAGAGAACCAACCCTCTCCCCAACATCCTCAGGAACTGTCTCTACCAATCTTATCACTGGTTTCACTATTCACTCGAAGCCACAGTTGCACGAACACAACTCTGTGGCGCCTCTGACCCCTGGCACCCACGTTGAATCCTTGTCAGTGCAAAGTAAGCAAGCAGGGGAAACGTTGCGATTTGATCATTTTATGCAGGGGCAAGGTGGTCCTTTGCATCGCAACTCTAAACTGGGAGAGATGACACTCTGAAACCAGTAAACAACAAAAAAGAAAACTCTGCGTAAAGGACTTTCGGCTTCCCGGAAGGTAGAGTGACATCGCGAGTTTCTTGTTGCAGTCGGCTTCTCGTCCAATGTCCGGGCTGCTGGGCCATTATAATGCGGCAGTTGTGGCCCCAACCTAATATGTGAGGCCTGCTATTCAACATCTCCAATCTCGGTGATACTCAGGGTCTTGTTTACTTGCCCCAATGATCCTGACTTAATTTCAGAGGTCTACTAGTGTATTTTCGATAATATGTAAAATGATATTATTTCACCGACTATCGGTGATATAGACTGCAACCAAATAACACGCTCTATCTAACGCCGGACTTGCATTATGCACAGTCATATTGTTCATCCCCCCGAGCTGGGTCCTCAATTCCCGAGTTATCCACCAACCGAGATATCTCTCATGCTCGGTCCTTCGGCTCTTGCGGAAGCGGTCCGGTCTCTCGCTCCGTCTCCAACTCTTCCGTTGACCGCTGTGGATTCTCCAATCTCTGCCGCTCCTCCATCGTGAGGTCACTCTTAGCAGCTCCAATGTTGATAAAGGGGATGAACAGCAGAGGAACACAGGCGACACTGAATGCCAGCCAGAAGGCCACCCTGTAGCTCTTCCGAAGTCCAAGATCAGACGTTTCAGCAACGGCAATGTCGGCAATACCGAGGAAGAAGCTGATACCTAGGAAAAGAACACTGTTGATCAAAGCACCTGCAAGTCCTTGTCGGTGGCTTGGCATGTTAGTCGTAAGGAAGATGTTGCTGACAGTAAAAGTAATATCGATACCGAGGGTACAGCAGACCATGCTAGGAAATACCCAAGCCCAATAATTGGGATCCTCAGGCATGAGAGCAAATAGCAACATGCAAGTTGCGTTCGCCGTGGATGAGATGAATAGCAACATTCGTCCTGGCAGGAAGTGCAGCGTAAAGCCTCCAATAGTGCCAATGACCAGACCGCCTACACACATAGGGATATACCAAACAGCAGTGATAAGTGGTGACCTATGCAGCACCAACTCCATATAGAAGCTCGAGTAGAAAAGGAAGAGTCCAAAGGTACCAAAAGCCATAAAGAGGACAGCTAAGAACCGCTTCATGCCCTTAGGTGCGAAAAGATCTGCTGGCAACAGAGGAACTCGAGCCTTGTGGGTTTCCACATACCATGCTCCTATCAGAAACATGACGCCCAGGACCAATGTCACGATGATATAGGGGGTTGCCCAGCCATTAGGAGAGTGCGAGCTATCCGTCAGGGCATAAACGATCAGAAGGAGACCCGGCACAATCGTCCCAACTCCCCACCAGTCCATCGGAATATCAACCTTTCTGTCTCGGTAGTCAAAGGGCACGGTGACCAACGAAACTCCACAAACAACGGCGAAGATGATAGTGCCGATCCAAAAATACCAACGCCAGTTAAGAAACTCAGCAGACAGGCCTCCTATAAAGATACCCAGAAAGAATCCGACGGGGGCGAATCCACCATATAATGCGAATACAAGGTTCTTTCGAGGTCCAGGGCGATAGTATTTACCCATAAGCATAACACCGCCGGGCAGGTACGCAGCGGGACCAAAGCCCTGAAGTGCTCGGCAGAAAATGAGCATCATATAATTCTGGCTAAAGCCTGCAATGAGAGCCCAAAGGAAGAACCATATCAGACCGCCGTTAAAAACAAGGTAGCCTCCGTACATGTCTCCCAATCGGCCCATGGGGAGAAGCATGGCTCCCGTGATGAGAGAGAAGACACTTGACGGCCATGTTTGCGACGCCGAAGGGATTTCAAGTTCTTTAGCCAAGGGCGGAAGGATGACATGAAATCCACTGACAAAGAATTCCTGATGATGTCAGTATCTGAAGATGTTGACCATTGTATGTGTATGCGGTGACTTACTGCCAGTAACATGGAGCAGAAGACTGAGAAACCGAAGCCCAGTTCAGCCCATATCGACTTAAACACTTCAGGTCTTTGACGACCAAGCTTCTCAACATCAACTGAGGAATCCCGGCTTGCCTCTGCGGCGCGAACACCTGTGTTTTCCTCGTCGGCCCTAGTCATAGCATCCGATGTCTTTGACGATGTGACCAAAAAGCAACAATAACACTTTTATCGTATCAATCCCTCAAGCCAGAAACAAAAGAAGAGGATCTCCATGTTATTTTGTAGTCCCCCCGTCAAAATCTCGGGTTGCCCCCCTCTGAAGTCATGGAGCCGTCCGTTCTTGGCATCGAGGTGGATCTTGCTGGAGCGAAAACTGCCTGGTTGGGTTTAGCGGGTGCGTTCAAGGTTGGGAGGGTTACTGACAAAACTGACTTTCGGCAGATATAAATGGCAAGATATTCGCTGAGATACGATGTGACGCCCGACGTGATGCCCTTTTTACTAACATGACGACCTGGCGCAGAAGTTGAAGTGGGTATGGAAAATAAGTCGTACATTGAGTTAATCTGACAGAAATATCGACTCAAATACGCGACTACACGGCCTGTGCTGTTCTCACACTTTTTGTCTGCATCATCATTCGGCTGAGTGGCAGAGGGCTGATGTGCGAGTATTTTTGTCGATAGTCCGAGATGTAGAACGATATTATTAATTGCTTCTGAAAATGCTCTTAGCAAAACTTGAATTATTCAGCTTCTTATAAAGCATAGCCTTTGACGACATGGCGCGCAACATGGGAGTCTTTGGGTTACCAATGCCGAGGAATGAAGTTTCTGACTGCCTGTACCTCTAAGCTTTGGTCCAGGGGACTGAAATAAATGACCCAAAGCCTGATTTGAACTGTTTTAAAGTGTCTAAATCATCTCATCACTTATGTCTTGAACCTCCCTCGTGCTAGGCAGCTTCAAAACAAAGGCTCTGACTCTGTTTTGACTACTCCCTCGGGTGCATTGTCGGTAGCATTAAGGACAATTGTGGTGGCCTTCAGAAGTTCTCATAGAATCTTTGATAGCCGATATCTAAGCAGAAAGATCTGTAGACATTATCGTCTACACTGACCATGTGCAGGCTTGGTGTATGAGAGAACGTCCTAGACGTCTAAGGTTAGATGTAAACTACAAAAGATGTTCAATTTACCACATATATGAATGGCGTATTTGGTTGCAGGATGAGATGATACAAGTTGGCCTTCCTACATCTTCACTTCATCAAGATGCCAGTTCCGATTCAGAGCAAATCGAGCCCCGTGTGTAGGGAGTCAGTACAGCTTCACCATGCACCCTGTCGGTTGTCGATGAAATGAAAATGTAGAGATACGGTGGTTACCACTGACCTCACAGAGTTGAGAGTATGTGTAACGGGGATGTGAAGTGCACCGTTCGATCTGTAGCCCGAACTAACAAAGCAACAACCAGGAGTTTGTGCGAATGTTGATAATTGTTGCTGCACCCAATCACAACATCGATCTCGGCCATATTTTCAGTGGTCGTACGTCTTGGTGAGAGACTCTACAAAACTTTTCCGGCCATAAGATATGGTAAAGAGCCGTTGCCATGGACATTGTGATACAGCTTCACGGAACTTCTGAAAAGTGTGGAATGTCGTTGAATTAGGCTACCCTGGACACGGCAGAGAGAAAGCCGCTTTTATCACACGACAACCACAAAGGTAAATGACGATCCATAATACTCAACTAGGTTTGGGATCGTCATGAATAATGACTTATCGATCTTGATAAGGAACCCACATCTCCAGATCTACGGTTAATCGTTGTCTTTTGCCACCACCCACGTTGAACACAACTTCAAGGGTCCAACCAAACCTCATTGATCTTCACGGTAGAGAGAAAGTTCTTATTATGCTGTGTAAGATTGCAGCTATTACAAGGTAACTCGTTTCGAGTGATCATATAATAAGTACAGTGACTTATCACAGCACAGATACAGTACAAGCTCAACGTAGTGCCAGGGCCCTGCGGAACAAATGCAAGGCCAAGCATCCACAGAGCATCAATTGCAAATCAGAAAGCAGGTTACTTTCCTGAGTCGCGCCGGTGAAACACCAATGTAGATCGCACAACACGACTCGGGGGAAACAAACCTGACGTTGTGAAGATCCAAACTGCACGCATAACCGGACCCTTAGAATCCGCGCCAAGTGATCAGCGGGTTGGAGAACGATTGTTGGCTAGGATGATAGACGAGCATTCCAGAAAAGACAGCAACCTGCCAACCCGTAAGTGTGTAAAAGTTAAAATCAGGGCTGTTGTTCTTGTCCCTCGGCAGGCAGCTAAGCTTGGAGAGGAGGGGATGTAAGTTCAAGCGAGCGGGACGTACGCCGAAGCACATGGCGAGTGGAGTTTTGATCTTCAAGATCTTGGGGGATAATACAGACTGTGAAGGGAGTCTTGAGGGAAGAAACCAATGCGGTATCTGCCGACTTCGGAGACTCCATGATGAAGAAGTGAGACAATGGGATGCCATGTCGGTTACCACAAGTGATACATAACACAAGCACAAGGTTCGACGCCATGGTTTAAGATGCCACAAAGGGGAGGAAGGGAGCATCAAGCTCCAGGTAGCTGCTAGCTATCTTGCAGAAGCAGAAGCTATGTTGAAAGGATCAAGACAGCTGACGAGAAACGTTGAGCTATGATGGCATGGAGGCTCTGTACGATGCAACACTGACAACAAAGAAACGTCAAGGTTTCAGACTGCGAGCGGTGTGCATAAAGTAACACCACGAGACAAAGGGACTCATGCATCCAAAGAATCATCGTGATTCTGGTCTGTCAATGAATCAAGGCAGGCTAGGTTGTTGTCAATCAATCGAGAAGGTAGTTGCCAAGAGCACGACCGAATCGTATAATAGGATAAATACAAGATGCAGATGTCACCTGAGTGCCAGGGACACAGGATAAGAAGAGCCGCATTGATTCGACAAGGATAAATTAGGCTTCGGCAATGTCAGGAGAGGTTGGGTTGAGCTACATGAAAGAGCGGACATTTGATACCATCGTGATGCGAAATGGCGGGAGGTTGAGATCCTTGAGAATTAGAGGGTCTCGTGTACTTACTTTCAGAGCTGTCTAGTCTAAGCTGCAGAGACGGTTCCGGGGAAGATGGAAGGTAACTGGGGATAGAACAAGGGCGGGCGGATGCGGTGAGTGCGGGGGATCAACAGGGTACTGTACTGTACTGTATCTGTACTGTAAACAAGGGACTATCACCAACTGCTTATACTATAGCAGTGATAGACAAAATATGAAACTGACGATGGTGTATGTTGTATTGTTTCACAGCATAGTTGGTAGTGGGGGGAAACTGTTGAATGCAACGGTTCGCTGTGGCTGTCCTAGGGAGGTTGTGCTCAGATGTTGTCTCTCATATGTGATGTTATCGCTCTCGGAAGCCGCTGAGAAAAATCAACCCAACTAACGGAATCGTATCGTAATGGAGGGTTGGAACCTGAGAAAATGAGTGGCTGTCTTGAATGTGACGACATGAGATGGATGTGTGCGTATGCGCGCAGCAAGCAACCTCTCAGGAGGGGGGGATGGGATGAATGATGGATGCCCGTGTCGCGTGGGGGGTTTGAATTTACGAGGAAAAAGTCAATGTTTTCTTTTATTGAACCTTGGATCACGATAGCTTCAAATTTTGAGTTGGAACATCATGACACGTATTTGATGCCATGCAAATTGACATTGCGCTGATGTCTCAGATTATCTCTTATAAAGCAAGGAAACCAACTGAGACTCTTTCACCGAATTCCAGTTGATCCTCAACGAAAAAGTTATGGCGTGGGCTGCTGTGTAACACAAGACTTCCCTCAGCATCTCTGCAGCCAACATCAGATCTCACAGCGAGAGAGAAGGGAAGAAAAAAAAAAGAAAGAAAAAAGGAAGAGAAAAGGGGGCGTTTTTGAGGCTCTGGCTAAGCGAAGTTCCGAGAGAGGGTGTGAAGTACGAGGCCTACAGTAGGACGCCCAGTGAGAGAGATAACGGACCTGGCGATGGAGGGTTGCAGCCAAAGTGCGTGCCATCCATCCATCCATCAATAAATTGCAGACAAAAAAGAGTCATGGGAATTTCTCTTCTCCTAGATAGCCTCGCTTTCTGTCTTTGTAATCGCCACAAATAGCTGCGAGTGTGCGGGTCTTTTCGCTACCTAGTTCATCTCGTCTTTCACCTTTTTTGATGTTTTCTGCATATCTAGTTCCTGTTTATTCTCGGTCTACCTGTAGCTTGCTGGACTCTCTTAGTCTGGACTGAAATGGAGTCTGTCGTGTAAAAAAAGGGATCAAGGTTTCGCTTCACTTCTTAGATTCCCA